>JARVGQ010000737.1:15081638-15091884 GCA_031762355.1 Hypsolebias martinsi | reverse complement strand
GACGTCACCGGCGGGGGGGGCCGGATACGCGAAGCAGCCGGTTACCAGGACAGCCGGATACCGGGGACCCCCTGTATTAATAGATTTAACTAAACAACATCAACAAAACCTAACAATCCATGCAGCGAACGTCTGCGTTGGGTTTCTCTTTTGATACAGCTGGGGGTGTTGTTTCAGGGACAAGTTGGCTCAAAGTTTTATTGTGCTTCATCTTCTGACTCTCGGCATAGTCTATTGAAAGGAAACGTGGAACAAGTTAGATGTGTTCCCACCGCTAGTTGGAACAACTCTGTCACATTTTACAGCGCTGACTGAAACCTGCAGTTTATCAGATCTTAGAAAGCCGAACCACTTCCACATCGCTGAATTAGTCTTTCCTCTCTTATCAATCATGTCATCTGCATTCTCTTCACTTGTGAAAGCTTGTTCAGTCACTTTCTGACGGTCACAGGCACTCATTTTGAAGCAAAAACTGTAGCTTAGCCTAGCCTAGCCTGTTACTGCTGACTCCTTTGAGCTGTGGTGTCACCACGCACTTACGTGTCGCAGATTTTTCTGTTCGGGTTGAAACTGAAGCTGCCGCTTCAACCCAAACTGAAAAAGAAATGTGTCAATGAAACGTTGTAATTATATCGAAATACCAAAAATGTGCTTAAAACTCATATCACCATTATTGAATAAAAGTATATTGTGATATATATCAATCAAGTTATTGTCCAGCCCTAGTACAACTCCTTTGAATCTCCATTTTCAGGTTCTTCAGCCAGCACTCCCCTCGTCTCCAACCCGCCCCATAACCACTACCCTTTTTTTGCCATCTCATGAGCCAGTCAAACAGATTACTACGGGCGTTAACCCCATCGATCTGCTCCAAATGGCCTCCAAATGCCAGGAATTACATTTCAGGCTGGAGCAGAGGGGAATAAAGTGCTGTTGTATTTCTTCCTGCTTTGCTTCAGAGTAAAGTGCTGTTATGCCATCTTCATCGTACAGTAACACTTTATCCTCAGGACTTTTCTTGTATTTTTTTTTAGGAGGGTCCGTGAAATTTGTGAGTTTTTACCCATTGTTTTTACAAGTGTGAAATAACATATAAATTATCACTGACAGGTGTGAAGGTTTAATTTGTGTTTTTGATTGTATACATTTTCCATATTTGAGAGACTTCAACAAATATAGTGCAGCTTTTCAGCATCAGCACCACAGAATATGTCTTGAGTTTATTAAAATACTCTTCTGTGAGTTAATAATGGATTGATAATAGTGGCTGCATGGTTAATAGGTGTGTTAATACGTTGTCTTTCCTAGCTTCATTTCGATTGCTGGCTTCCCTCTTCTTTCCATTACCTTCACTATCTCCACTTCTCTTTTTGCTTTGGCCCCCTTTTGTATCCCACTGCCTCGCTCCCATTTGTTTCATTTTGTCTGTCCAACCTTTATTGCGTCTCCGTAGCTGAATTAAGTATTGATTAATGTCAGAGTGGTTGTGCTACCTAATGAGAGGCTAAATATAGCCATCACTACAAAGGCCCTGCAGCGGCATCCTCCCTCATCCCTAGCTCAAAGTGTGAATAGTCACATCGTTGGCATGACAACAGGCTGGTCAAGGCTTTATGAGCAGTCACAACAGATTGCGAGCTTGTACTAATGCCAAAAAGTAAAAAAAAAAAGAGATGAATGAAGGTGTGGAGGAAATAATTACAGTGGTTGAAAAGTAGGAGGAAAAACTGCATTAAGTTTTTCAGAAAAGTTGGTTAGGTCTAAAGTTTTTTGGTGTCGGGATTTTGTTTCCGGGAACCAGGTGCTGTTGTGGCATTAAAAAACACAAACATGCCAACCTAATATTTTACCACCTACAGTCCATTGTTACTCCACATGTTAAATCAGCCTGAAACTACTCCATCAAAGAGCCCTTTTGTATTTTCGTCGACAGGTTTAGTTGCCCACACTTCTTTTTTGTTTTTGTTGCATGGTAACCAATTGAGTCACAATCCTTCAATAGCAGCCCACCTTCTTCCAGGCAGCCGAAGGAAGGAAAAAAGAAGGATAAGCATGGGCTAATAGGAGATCTTCGTTAATAGCCTACTGTTTCATGCTGTGTGGCCATGATGAGGCAAACCCACTGTGTCTAATCACATCTCCCTCTCATTTCACCTGAGGCACATCTGCAATCAGGTCTATTTTTGAATGGCATCACAGGCATTGCTCCGTTGGAATCCATAAGAGAAAACGGTCTGTACATCATTGCGTCTTCTACCGGGGCAGAAATACAGAAATCACAGGGGAGGTGGCAGTAATGTGGGAACACAGCTCTAGGAGGTCTTGATATGACTTGTGAGGATATAAAAGTTGCCCGCTTCCTCATATCTTCTTCCAACTATCCGTTAAAGACTATCATCCTCCTTTCAAGAATGAAAGACATCATGGCAGATAACTGGATTTGAGTTTGTATCAACCCTGCACCCAATACACCTGCCACTACACTTAATAAAGTTGGAAATGGATCACAACACAGAGTCCTGTGTGTCTGTCAGGAATCTCATTTCTCCAATCGAGGTAAAGTATTGCAGCTGGTGTTCGGTGATTTCATTCAGTCGCTGGCTGATTGCTAACAAGGCAAAATGACCCTCCAAGTGAGATGGACGCTGTCAGCGCACAAACACACCACCTGCGTTGGAGTTGCACCCATAAAGACATCTGGAATTAAGTGGCGATAATAAATCAATAAGCAGGGAAGTGTTTGCTGAAAGGAAAATCATGACAAACGGTGGAAATTGGAGATGTAGAGCAAAACCAGTCAGCTAGGGATCATGTAGCAATCAATACACATTTTTTAAACTCTTTTCTTTTATTATTTCTTGTTTCTCACTTTTACACACTCTGTCTTCGGTTGCCATAGTGATGTAAAATGTCTGCTTTCTGCAGCACTAGAGCAGAGCAGAGCGTTGCTCCTACAGCCATGGTGTTTCAGAATATCTCACACATGCACAAACAAACAGTTGCATGAGCCAGTACGGCTTTAAGTTCTGTGGTGCAATTATTTAAATGCCACATTTTCTTTTACATAGAGCACAGTTTTCACATGGCACGCACTGTTGACGCATCAAAGGTTTGACATCTGCACATTTGTTCCAAAATAAAGTGATTCCTAAACCTTCTTGTAGAAGCAGAGTGGGAGAGGCCTCATCCCATTCTTCACTGGTTAAAGTGTACAAACCTCACTAATAAGCTAAATAAACCTATTAGGCTGCAGCTATTAATAAACAGTTTTATTAAATTTTTGTTACTTGGAGCAGTTATGACACGAAACATACTGTCAGTATAAAATTGAATGTGTAGGCAACATCTCAAGACCCAACTGAAAACTAACCCTTTTGTTTTGTGTCTGCAGTGTGACAATGCCAAAGGACTGAGGGCCTTTTTCGATGCCATATGCTACGGCCCCAAACACCTGATGATCTTCGGCGGGGTCTGCCCCTCTGTCACGTCCATCATTGCAGAGTCTTTGGAGGGTTGGAACCTGGTGCAGGTAAGCGTGTTTTACATTATCTGAACTATATGTGCTGACTTGATCAAGAAGTTTCCATCAGTGTTTGTTCTGAATGAAACTTAAACGCAGGTTCCGAGGTAATAGTTGCCTCTTGTTTTTAAGATTAGCTTGTTCTGGGTGTTTAATAGGGGCTCCAACTCAGGGCGTAACATCTTTAGCCCTAGCAAAATGAGTCTAATTCTACACTTGGTTAATCCAGGGATTCCTCTTCCCTTTTACCCTTATCCATAGTCAAAATGGTTTAAATCCTCAATTAAAAGGATCCAATATCAAACTGTGAACTTGATGTTCTGACAGTTTTTCTAAATACAAACGTGGCAGATGGCTGTCAAATGTGGTTTCATGCGTCTCACATAAAAAATAAAAATTAAAAAAACTTGCTTGGAGGGTGTTTTGCTATTGCTGTGAACTAATGAAAGCCTAAGTACTCAGGTCAGTTAAGCTAATTAGCTACATTCATATTTCACCATTCAATTACTCTTGCTTTCAAAATGGCATTTGCTGCTATTAATTCAGTGCAGCATCAAGACTGCTCAGAGCAAATTAAAAACTGTTTTTTTTCTTCTCCCCCTTACATTTTGTAAACTTTTGACCCCTTCAGTTGCTGCTCACAGTGTCTTTGATGCTATTCTGTAAGTACCAGAGAGGGGAATTGCCTCTTGCCAAATAATACATTTCATTTGCTGTAAACCTCGCAAAGGTTATCAGGCAGAGATAAGAAGGCAGGAAGCTTGTGCTTGAAAGAGAGAGCATCATTCAAGAGGCAGCGTTTTGAACTGAATGTCACATAATGGTTCATATTTCTACTTGTTGTTCCAGTGAATCTGCAGCTTTTCGTTTTTCCTTTGTGCTACCGTCATGCTCAGGTCAGTCAAGACTGAAAATATCAGTGGTTCGAGGTGATAAGTGCGTCTGTCTTTGTATTATTTTAACAGTAATGCCAGTCTAGAAAAGAGTTTTGGGTGCTTTTGAGATTGTGTGTGTTTGAATGAACCTTCTTTGCGTGTTGGCTTGCTTGATAATGATTCCTCTGAGAGGTGCAGCAGCAGCACTCTCTTGTGTTAAAGAACACACTGTTTGGTACAATTTGTTCCACAGAGCACTTTATCTGGTCGGGTCTTTTTTAGCTATCAATTCAACGACCGACACCAACAAACTGAGACCAGTCTTTTTCCAAAATACACATTATAATGTTGATTCAGTATTGGATTGGAGGGATGTAGAGGTGCAAAGCCAGTGCCAAGCAGCACATAGCTGCTCTTGTCACTGGAAAGTCAACAGCAAGATGTGTGGGGACCACAAGGACACTCTGAGACCAGATAAAACATCTGGATCTGAAGCAAAGTTTAACCTTTTCAAACCTGCAGCTTCTCTTGTTTCAAGCATGTCATCTTATTCAAGACCTGCAATTTCTTCAGAGGCTGAGTTTCTAAATGGATCAAGTCATTTCTGTAAATACTGTAAATCTGTGGCACAGTGGATCAGTTGGTAGGGCTGTTGCCTCTCATTGGGAAGGTTGCTGGATCAAATCCTGGTGGGGGTCCTTTCTAGGTAGGGTTTGCATGTTCTCCCTGTGAATGTCTGGGTTTCCTCCCCCAGACCAACAACCTGCATGTTAGGCTGATCGGTAACTAAATTGTCCCTAGGTGAGAGTGAGAGAGTGAATGGTTGTTTGTCTCTGTGTGTCCCTGTGATGGACTTGTGTCCTGTCCAGGGTGTCCCCCGCCTCCCGCACAGTGACTGCTGCTCATGGGCATCAGTGACTCCCGTGACCCGAAAATGAAGAAGCGGAAAAAAGATAATTGCTGGATGGATTTTTACAGATCTTTAAATTTTAATAATCTGTTTAGAGCCAGTGTTTTGGTTTTATTTAAAACAATTTAGACAAATTAACGTTTTTTGTTTTTTTTTTTCTGTCTTTTTGCTCATTTCTGAATTTAGGTGTTTTCAGTGGTTTGCAAATTGGTTTAGAGGTGTTAATTTTATTCTTAGTGAGTGAGCAGCAGTGGTGGAGAAAGTACTCAAACACTGTACTTAAGTAAAAGTACAAATAAACAGAGAAAAATTGTACTCTAGTAAAAGTAGAAGTACCACTAACATTTTTACTTAAGTAAAAGTTAATAATTACTTGCTTTTAAAAATACATAAAGTATTAAACGTAGAAGTACTTGCTGAATGTATTACGTAATGCAATGGTCTAAAATATCATTAAGTGTGCATACTGTATGTATATTTTCTGTAATACATTAATAGTGTTGAGCCCTTTTAATGAACAATGCTGCAGATAATACATGTTTTTATTGTGTTTACTCTGTGACACAGTTCACACGTGGACTTGTGATTCTTTGCATCAGAATTTCAGGGATGACATGCAGAGTTAAATATTATTAAGCAAAATAAGAAAGAGGAATGATTATACCTGTGAAAGTTTTTATTTAACACGTTTTTATTTAACACAAAGTAAAAACAAATGTGTCATTTTAATTGCAGTAAACATGTTTAAGTAAAAGTTGTCTGACAGAAAAAAGGAGCATTAAATACAGCTAACAAAGGAACAGACTCTGATCATTTAAACTCCAGTTTGTCTTCAACTCTAGTTAAAATACTGTCTAGTCAACTTGTAATGGATCAACATTGAACAATATTTTAACTTCCTGACACCATTTTCAAAACTTGGACCAGAGTGTCGAGCCATTTGGAGACATCTCTTGTCTCCTAACATCCATAAACTGACACATTATAATATTGCAGCAAGAATTTATTGTTCAAATTCAGAAGAAGTTGGTTTTCAAAGTATTTTGAGTCCAGTCTGGCTCTTTTGGAAGAGAGAATCTGCCCTGATGTACTGAACAGTCTTTCAATAATCTTTCAATGGTCTTTCAATAATCTTTCAACAGTCTTTCAATAGTCTTTCAATAAGGCCATCGGTGGCGTGTAGACTATGTCACTGGTCCAGCTCTTCTTCTAATGTTACCTGCCCACTTTGCAGTGATTCAATGGACCAACTCCCCTTATGCCATTGGTTACTTTCAAACTAATGAACAAATAAAATTAAAAAACGCAACGTGAATGTAACTCGTAACTCAACACATTATAGAAATGTAGTGTAGTAGAAAGTACAGATACTTAATGTAAAATGTAGTGGAGTAAAAGTAGAAAGTACCCACGTTTAACTCTAAAGTACAGATGCATGAAAAATGTACTTAAGTACAGTAACACAAAGGATTTGTACTTAGTTACATCCTATCCCTGCATATAGCCTATAGGCAGCGGGTATAACACCATACTGTGATGACATAAACTCTGAGTATTCAGAAGCGCAACTTTATAGAAACAACCATCTTGGATTTTGTTTCCCCACTTTGATGTCTACTTTGTTTAAAATATATTTGAGCCTGAGCGCGGCGTGGAAAGACACAAGCTTTGTTGTTTTCCAGCTCATTAATGCTCTGCAGCTGTTAGGAAACTTCTGTCACAGCCAGCAGAGCTTGCAGAGGATAGAGCAACTATTGAAGCTGACGTTTTGAACATTTCTCGGCAAAAAAAAGCCAGAATATTTTGAAATAAACCCACACTTTGACACTGCTACTGCAGCTCTGGTCATTGATTTTTCAGTTAGTCGTATTGGTTTTTGACGTTCTCGTGCAAATGTAGCGCGGAGCATTGAGACACGCTTCCAGCGTTTGTGCGTACAGATGAAGTATCCAGATAGTCTGACGTTTGGGTCAGCTCTCAGCAGTTTTAATATTGCTTCTGTCATGTATTTCTTTTCAAGCTGCTCATCTAATGCATCTGCTTTCCCCCCTTCCTCCCCCCTTGCACCACTTGTCAGGTTAAAAGAATCAAGGTTTTAAAACATCTCTCAGTAACGTTGTGGTTTTTAAGGATGTGATTTGTTGATTCTTTATCGTCATTTCCATCGGTTTCTATTGCGGGCCACAATTAACTATTCTCCTCAATGTTTTTCCAAAAGGATGCCCTCGTTTCTTGGATGTTGATTTCTCCCTGATTACCCAAATTGTGCGTCACTGTGAAATGCCAGAGGCTGATTTGCCCTGTCGTCTTGATGAGACAGTTGATAAGGACATTGATTAACTCTCCTTCTGAATGAGGGAAGGATTTCATTGGGGCTGAGACACAGGGGCAACACGGCATTCATTTCAGCAATCAGTCCGCCATCCACCCTTCTTCCTCTTTTTTTCATTCAGCCAAACTCTTCCCAGAGTTCCTTCAATATGGATTACACAACATGGAGCGGACGGTAGTAATTCAAGGTGAAATAAAACTCTTTTAATCCCATTGGATGAAGTAGTTAGAGAGAATCAGAAAGCAGAAGTGATTATATGTATTTGGACTCTCCTTTGATGCCCACAAATGCATATTTCTACTTCTGGAGCTTGATTTGGAAGAAACGGTCTAGTGAGAACATCCTAAGTCAAGTCCCATTCTTTTCCTCCTTCTGTATGTAATCCCTGCTCAAAGAAAGAAGAAAAAAATCTAAAGCTTTCATTATCTCCAGTCAGGCCAGTTTGGGAACATAAAACTGACTGGGGATTGGATCGCTCGCCCCCATCAGGTCTGGGACCTGATCAAACCACTTGCACGGGGAAGGGGAGTTAAAGAGAAGCATGCCCACGAGTCGGTTCATCTCCCTTCAAAAAGGCATATGGTGCAAATTTCATCAAAAGTGTAAGGGGGAGGGCTTGAAAGGGCACTCGAGCAAGTCGTTGATGTGAAAAATAAGGCCGGGCTGTAAAAAACCAAATCAAACCGTGGTCGGTTTTCTGGGAGCGATTAAAGCCAAAGAAGAACCAGCTGCCTCATTGTCGGTCGCATCTCAATCTCCTGTTTGTGCTGGCAGCCTGCTGGCAGGGCAAAGGAGAGGGAAAGTGGGGGAAAGACAAGTGCTCATCGTTTATCAACCTCAGCAGCTCCTGAACTCTGGAGAACCAAAGAAGAAAAAAAAAAAGCACAGAAGCCAAACTTGAACATTAAAAGAAGCCAGAATGTTGAGACCAAAAGAACAATAGGAGGAAGAATAAGCAAGACGAGAGAAAGGAGAAATGCAAAAAGTGACAGAGGTCAGGGTTGGACGAACCGGGAGCCAGGAAATATTGGCCTGCTGCTCCCCCTCGAGACTTCAAATGGAAGAGTCCCAGTATGTCCTTAAATATTGATGTGTAGTGTGAGTCGAAGTCTGATCCTTAATGTTCACTACGGGCCCTCGGAGACCGGGCCCTCTACACATGAGTTTACACTTCATTTCAAATTACAGCCAATCATTTAGACAGACGCTTACACATTGTTTTTTTACAGCTATGCCATTCAAAGCCTTCAGATTGAGTGGATCAACTGATTATTTATATGTATATTTGTTGAATTTGGCTTTTTCAGCCAAGTCATTTCAGGTTTAATGACAGCAGTAACTGAGACGTGCTGGAGAAAAGTCATCACCCCATGACTAAAGCCTCATCAGGACCCTAAAAGCCTTCTTTGTCCTCCACAAGGGAGAGGTGTGAGATGGAACTGAGAGGGTGTAGGCACCAAAGGGACTGTATACTCTGCATTTTATGTTTCTCACCACCATGAATCATTCAGAAATACTCGACAGGGCTGCACGATGTTCATCTTTTTCTCCATAACGTAAAGAAATCAGTTATTTTCATCTACTAACACTCGGACATAATCATGATATGCACACACAGTCCACGAGTAGCAATCAATGCGATTACTAATATGGTCACAGGAGTCATCCGGGGGCACGGCCCTCTGTCTTCCATCCAAAACCGCAGTCAGATCCATAGGTGAAGGTCAAGTTGTCAGTGACTCTTCCAGCTGTAGCTTGACCAAAGAGCAGAAGGCTCAACCTCGTGCTCCGTCTGCTTGTATGCTTTTCTCTGACCTGGGCTTTTGTCGGGGTTGTGGGATCCACATTGATGGCCCCTCTCAGAGGTTCTTATGGTCATGCCTGGCTAAGACTGTGATGTTGAACATAGACTAGGGTCAGACACAACAAAGACTTCTTCTGTTTGGGGAGTGCGGTGCTGAGGATGGGCAGGAGGTCTGGGTGAATGGACCATATTGATTAGTTATCACTGAGTCCAAAAGGAAACACTTAAGGCTTCTGTGGTAAACCCCTAAGCTTTACTGTATCTGGACAATGATCAATTCACCTATTAGCCAGACATTGTCCCGTATAATCAGAAAAATCTATATTCTACTTTGTCTATTCGTTTATATGTGCCTTTACTTTGAAACAGCAGTGACAAGATACTGTATGAGGTGCTTTGAGTACTTTGATTAGATGGAAAGGTTATATATAAGTACGGTCCATTTACCATTTACCATAATTGTTGTGTCACCATAGTGGTGTCTTTCATTTTGTATGATTACCGACGCATTACTACAAACACAGAAATTATGACTTGACGTGCAAACTTCAAACTTGCACCGTTTGCTTTCTGTGAAAGCAGGCCCTCCTTTTTGCAGAAGTACAGCATTTATCAAGTAGCACATCCATTTACTTGATATTTCTTCACGTTACCACAATTTAGTGTCCTATTAAAAATCATTGCACTTTTCATTTACCCTTTATTTATCCAGATTAGTCTCATTGAGACCATGAGAACTCATTTTCAAGAGAGACCTGTTAGGGAGCAGATGGTGGGGGTTAAGGGCCTTGCTCAGGGGCCCAGA
>JARVGQ010000737.1:15061935-15073310 GCA_031762355.1 Hypsolebias martinsi | reverse complement strand
AGCGCACAGCTGTCTGAGTGTGTGACGGCGTGATGGAGTGACCTGCATCGGCTGCGTCTCGGTGTCCCGGGGGGCTTTTCATTCATCTGGAGGCAAAGGGGCAGCCAGGCTGCCCGCCCACGAAGCTACGACGCAACGAGGTTCAGAGCTGAAACAAGAAAACAGAAAGAAGACGTGACGCCGTCAAATGTAGGAAATAAACTTTTAACGTGTTCTTATTTACTACACTGCAAAACGAAATGTTAAAGATGGAAAAGTGGTTCTGCAGGATCCATCACCTCAGATCTGCAGCATCCAGGTGTGGTAACAACACCAAGATGGAACGACATCAGCAATTCAATTCATTTCAGTTTATTTATATAGAGTAACTCCAAGTCACAACAGAAACATTCATGTTAGAGCTGAACAATTAATTGCATTGCAAATAATTTTGCAATATGATCAACTTAGATTCTCTAATCGCAATGGCTGCACTTTGACTGGTCACATGATCTGGTTACATCACTTGTGAGGGAGCGGAGTGGAGCAGAGCAGGGAGCGGGACAAGTCGACATGGAGCTTTAACTGGTTGCATAATGGCATCAGGCTTGATGGAAGCTGATACATCTGAAAGTTTGGTACCAAACGTCCGTTGTTTGAATTATTTTAGTTACAATGAAGAAGCTGCACGACGACGTGCCTGAATGCTGCTGTAGTACCTTTTGAGGTAACACCACAAATCTTTACCAATGCTTAAAAAAACACCATAAAGCCATTTATGATAGTTGCATGACTAAAATGCCAACGACCAGTACTTCAACTTAAAGTAGCAGCCGACAGGGATCACTGAGCGAACTGTTCCAAGGTATTTCTCTATATGAACAGAATTAAAACTGCCCCCAGAAATAATTCGAACAATAACGGAGTTCATAGAGAAAGACATGATGTCCATTAATATATCGACCAAGCCCGGGTTAAACACAGTGGATAAGCGGTACAGAATGACCTCACACACATTTTAGCCACGTTGCTATCCTGGAGCTATACAGAAAATGCAGAAACAGAGTTGCAGCGAAGCTGAAAACAGTGAAGTTTTATTGTAACTGAAACAGATTTATTACTTGTGTTCATTGAAAAATACATGAAAACAAGAAAATGAAAAATAAACACGTTACCTCTCGATACTGATTAAAGAAAAAACAAATAACAAATCACAATTTGAATATTTTTCAAAATCGTTCAGCCCTAATTCATGTAAAGTAGTCCCTCGCTTTTTCGCAGTTTTTCAAAGTAAGACTGGACATGACATAGTTGGCTGATTGATGGATAAGTTGTGAATTCTTTATTTAAAATAAATTATTTTATATGTTGTTGCACCATGTGTACAGCCCACAAATGCAGGGAGAAGCTCCCTCCTGCAGCTGATCAGCTGATCTTCTTCTCTGACGCCATGAAATTTTGAAACAACATATTTTTCCTTAAAATGATACATTCTCTCAGTTTAAACTTTTGATCTGTGATTTGTGTTCTATTCTGAATAAAATATTAGATGTTGGCACCTCCACATCATTGCATTCACACATCATTGCATTCAGTTTTATTCACAGTTTGTTTAGTGTCCCAACGTTTTTGGAATCTGGTTTGTAAGTTTGTTTAGCGTTCCCCAGGCTCCGATGTTCTTGCATCAACACGTCTTCAAAGAAAGTTGCATTCTATTCCAAAGATTTCAGGATTTGTAACAGATTGCTGCTAACTTTTTAAAACCCAGGTTTCTTCAGTAAATAAAGTATGCTCTGTTTTATTTTGTTAGCAGCCTGAAGGTTGTATCTCACCGCTGGGTGAACGTCTTTCACCAGGGAGTCTCCAAGTGTCTTGGAAACTTTCGAGGGGTTCTCAATCTTATTAAGTTGCAGAGTTTTGCACTTTTCCTGCTTGAGATTTGAAAGTTTAAAAAATAGTGTGCAACTACCCTTCCATCCATGCTTCCATTACCATTACTCCACTGGTGCCCATGTCCAGTTAGCACTGTGCAAGAGGCGGGGGACACCCTGGACAGGTCTTCTGTCCATCACAGGGACACAGAGACAAATGAGACAAACAACCATTCACTCTCTCACTCACACCTAGGTACAATTTAGTTATCAATCAGCCTAACATGCATGTTTTTGGTCTGTGGGAGGAAACTGGAGTACTCGGAGAAAACCCACACGTGCACAGACAGAACATGAAAACTCCACCCATAAAGGTCCAGGCCGGGATTTGACCTAGCAACCTTCTCGCTGAAAGGCAGCAGCTCTATCAACTGAGCCACTGTGCCAATTTCTCAAAATAGTGGTGGGTATTTAGAATTTTGTTTCAGTAGAGCTGTGTTTGACACATGCACAGGAGCTCTCATCCCTGAGAAAACATGTCCAAGTCCCAAAACTTCACAGATTGGAAATAATAATAAAAATAAAAAACTTGCTTTATATCTATTTTCATATTAAAGCTGTACTTCAGTAGAGTGAACACTAAACTGTGGGCCAAGGTGGGTAATGAAATCTTGTCTGTGGCCTAACATATACAAGTTGGTCATGTGACAACAAGATGTAAGTTTAAAGAATTGTTTATTGTTAAGTCATTTTTTAATAACAGCTGGCGCCCAGCAGGACTGTATCCTAAATTATGCATCTGTTGCAGTTTATTTTTTGTCAAATATACCAACAACATGGATGGCGTTCATTATATGCTGTTTAAAGATCTTGTGTTCCGTAGATCATTCATTTTTGTGTTTGCACTGCCTGACTTGACTGAAGAGCTTAAAGGAATAATCACCAACTCTTCTTTTAGAAAGACTCTGGAAAAAACTTACTGTTTATGACAGCCAGTGGTTTCTCTCTGTCCTGAAGTTTCTTCACAGCATTCATGGAAAGCAGGAAGTGGCATTCGTCACTTTTTGTCATCCATCATTGAATTTGTTTCTTCACCTGGTGAACTGCTGTCTTACAGAAATTTTTTTATTTTCTATCTGTTACTGTTGAAATATCCTGGAAAAGTCATTTTGCTTTGTTTTAAATTGTGCTGCAGATTTGAGAAACAAGTGCTGATGCAGTTTAACGATGCAAATGCTGACATTTAAAGAAAAGCAAGATGAATGAGCATTCTGCAGAGATAAATATGAAAAGAGTTCTTCATGTGTCTTCTTGTTATGTCTGCCGCAATATCTGTCTTTTATAGCAAAATGAGTCAAAGATGAAGGAAAAAGTGATTATAAGCCTTACTGTGCATTATTGAAACACATCTTTTGGTCACGAATGCTTCCTACACTTGTCATCAGGATGTCGTGGCGAAGTTCTCGCACGCCGTTGTACCGATTCACAGTTCTGAATGCAAGCAGTTTGTCAGGAAACAGTCATTAGCTAATTACCAGCATTTGTTGAATACAGCCAGCTATCGTGTTGCAACTGATGATGTCATACGTTGGGTAAACACGCTGGAAGCACTCATACGAACAAGAGCACTGACAGAAACCGTTTCACTTCTTGTCGATGACATCAAAAATGAGCTTCTTTTTTTTTGTTTTCTGTCACTGAGACCAGTTTTCCAACACAAAGATGCTTGAGGCAAACTCTGAAGGATCACAACATTCTGAAACGCACCCTTGTATTTGAAAACTATCAGCTTCCCAGTAGTTTTCAGATTATTTGTGAGTTAAAAAAAAAAAAAAGGAAATCTGAGTCGTTCTTGCTGCTCTATTGAAGGTGCAGGACCTGGCAGCCAGAAGCAACAATAAACAAACTGGAAACATTAGTAGTTAATGTTTTATACAGCATGGGTTCTCAAACTAATATTTGAAATATTTGTGTAACTTAAGTACCAGTACCTGTTCTTTAAAAGAGTTAATACAATTTTTACACTTTTAAACATGGGGTATTTTTCATTCAAAACACACTTACCGTATTTTCTGCCGTACACATTGCCGTATAAATTGCATCAGTTCAAAAATGTCTAATAAAGTGGAAAAAATCCATAACAATGTCATTTTGTCATATAAGTTGCATCTATTATGCGTCACCTCTGATGCATCGCGTTTGTTATGCGTCACCGCCGCTGACAACCTGGAAGCGTGGGCCAGTGTCGTGTCAAAAAACAATTGGATGCCAAATGGTGTCCGCAGGAGTGTTCATGGGATGACTTTAACAATAATTTAACAAGAATAATACTTAAAACAAGTATTTGTTTGCTCGAAATTATAACAAAGATGTGTCTTAGTCTAACTTATGCTTAATAAATGACCTTGACAGTCAAATCAGCTGCATTTCAAAAGCATTTGCTGCCTCGGTGCTCCGGGAGCATGCAGAGGGAGTAAATGAGGGAGGAGGAACGCTGTGCATTTCTTCGAAATTTAACAACATAAGCACCTAAAACAATTTGTTTGTTCAACATTATAGTAAAGGTGTGTCTCAGTTTAACTTTTCCTTAACAAATGCACTTCAGTGGTCAAACTAGCTGCATTTCGCCAAGGCGGCGCAGCAAAATTAAGCTGATTTGTCGGTTGCTCCAGGCATGCTCTTTGAGCTGGACGAAGGTGGCAGTCTATGGCAAGCCAATTGCATCATTAATAGCCACTTTTACCTATTACATGACACAACAGCATGCCATCCTACTTGAGTGCCACCTAGCAGCTGAAAATGGTAGTGTTCAATGTTTTCAGTCAAAATGAATGAAAACGGTCATATCTCAGCCAAAAAATGGTTTATAAATACAGTACAGGGAAAATCCATAAATATGTCGCTTTGGTGTGTAAGTCTCGGGGTATACAAATTATCCACCAAAAAAAAAAAAATAAAAAAAGTGACTTATAGGTCGACAAATATAGTAATTAACATTTTTTTTTTATTTCAACTTCCAAAAATCATTGTTTTGAGAACATGGACAGTATTTAAAACCACTTTAAAACCTTTCCTATTCACATGAACAATAAATGTATTACCACTTCTTTAAATTATTACAGAAATCTCTTCACATAAAACTGAACAGAACTGTAACAACAGTAGTCATACCAAGTACTGCTTGACCTGAGTTTAACCAATTTATTTATTAGCAATTTTATGAATTGTCCATTTGATGAATCATAGAACAGATAAAAATAATGATAGTTACCTTGTTCATCTCCACCTCCTTTTTTTTTCAGAGTAGGGACACAGTTCAGCACCATAGAGCTTTGTATCTCATCGACCCAAAAATTCAGGTCGGAAATGTGCAGCTCTGAGGTCAGTATTAGAGGGATTCTTTGAAACTCTATCAAAAACAAGAGCTCACCGAGCAATTGGACATCAAAGAAGACCCAGCTCCATTACAGGCCATTAAAACCATAACGGCTGCTTGGAAAGATTGAAGCGTAGAGGATCGATAAAGGGCAGTTTAACTGTCTGACACAGCTCACTAATATCTGAAGCATCATCTCCCATTCAGAGGCAGGCAGGGGAGGAGAGAGGAAAATGAGAGGAAGAGGAGATGAGGACAGACTTGGAGGACAAGAGAAAGGAAATGGAAGGAGATAATTTCAGAAAAGCTTTTGATCTTCCATTGCTCACCTCTGTCCTCTTCCTCCCTCCCATCCCTCATGTACAGTAATGTTGTACAGTGATCACATAAACTGGTTTTGCTGCAAACCAAATCACATGTTTGGCTAATTCAAACCACACAGAACACGCGGTGCATCCAAATGAAAAAGACGGCAATACACTCTGAAGTTACCACAGAAAAACACGACTTTGCTTGATCAGATCGTAACAAGAAAAACGACTTTCAAGATTTTAGAGTGAAATTAAATTTTCTGACAAATGTGTAGAAGCAAAGAAAAATAAATGTAAAACACCAAATGTAGACGAGGGCTTCCAATATACTTTCTACCTTCTGACTTGATTGAATTCATTTCCCACTTCGTCACTGTCTTTGGTCTCTCTTTTCCTCCCTCACTGATCCTCTTTCACTTTATCCGAGCATCAGAATGTGGAAGCGTTAAGCCTCTTTGAGATTGATAGTGAGCTATATGCTATTTTCAGTCCTCATTGGCGCGCTCATTGAACGCCTCTCCTTTTCCACCTCTGGCTACAAATGGAAACCAGTCTGATCATCATGATCATTTATGATGTAGCTTTAGGACACATTGACTCTAAAAACATGATCATTGTTGAAATTGATGTAAATTCTTAGAAAAAAGAGAAACTGACGTCACATTCGTTGTTGCTCTATTCTATTTTACAACAGTAAAAAAGTTACAGTTTGTTAATTGATGTATGGGGTTTGTTAACTATGTTACTAAAATTTAATTTACCACTGGATGATGTTTAATGTAGAAATCCGTAGAAAGTAATAATTACCGTACTTTCCGGACTATTGAGCACACCTTGATAAGCCACACCCACAAAATTTAAAAATATATATATTTTTTACTTATATAAGCTGCGGTTGTGTATAAACTATGGGTGTCCACATTGTAACATGAGATAAATATACAGAAAGATTTTTTAAAACATTTAATTAAATATGTACCGGTAACATACACAAATACATGTAATAATTTTTTTTCTGAACATTTCCTGTAACAAAATAAATACAGTAGCTACCAGGAAGTCATTGAGCTCTAGCTTCACCTTCCTCCTGCGTACTGCACCATTGAGTCTGTGCTGTCCTCCATCACACAGCAGCCTTTCAAAACAAGTTAGTGATAGAGGATTTTTTTTTTAACACTGCTCCGCTCTTGCTTTTTGCATGCGACCAGTTTTGGTAATCGATTTCCCGCCTCCAGTCATCCAGTCCTCCCATCGAGCTCGGAGTGCCACATTAATGCACAATTCACACTTATTTCAAGTGGTTGCAAATACTTCGAGAGTATCTTCTTCTTCAATGGAGAGGCGAGAACAAGAATGGGGGGAACTGGAGAGGGAGGGGGACTAGTCCCACCCCCTTTCCCTTCCCACTGTGACCTGTTCGGTAATTTCATTGGTCAGATTTTTTTTTTAAACCTTTATTTATACCGGTAGTCCCATCGAGTCACAAGGACCCAACCCCCCCAAGAGAGATGTGTATTGGGCAGCTATGTAAGCGCCCAGGTGTGACAAGGCTAAATATTTTGGCGGCATGAAGCTCGTTAGCCTGTCCCAAATAAATAAATAAATAAATAAAATAAAAATCCATAAATTTGTTGCAGATTTGAATAAGACGCAGTGTTCAAAACATTTGGAAAAAAGTAGCGGCTTATAGTCTGGAAATTATGGTAGGTACATCTACAACTAATTTAACTTTTGGAGTCAATCAAATTCAAGATGGCCACCACAGCACATCAACATTAGCCAACTCAAAGTCTCTGTAACTCTGTCAGATTTACATATGTTGAGCAAAAATTTTGTGGCCGTAATCGCGAGCCATTCACAACATGTGCTCTGAGCATGGTGCATGAATATGTAATACTGCATGAGGTTTTGCACAAGTATTTTTCAAAGTTTGACCAAAACGACTGCAACTTCATTTATTTTCAACATAGAATGGTTTAGTCTAACATTTAGGTACAAAATATAACATTTGGTGCATTAGAGTTTGCCTTTGGCTTAATTTCCTGGACACATTCGTCCTTTTGGAGACATTAGGCTAACAGCTTCTCTCTTCTGAAGTCACAAATCTTGGTGCCAGTTGGTGTCCTCTTTGAACAGCTGGGCCACCCAGGCTCAGACTTGTGCAAACAATTGTTCAGATGGGTGGATGAGCAATCACATATGAGCAGAAATGCAGGAGTAGAGACATGAGGGTTCAGTTTGTGTGAAGACTTTAGATTTCTGCTTTTCAATCATGTTCTGTAAGATCATTCTGTTCTTTCCAACCCACCCGTCTTCTTTCTGCATTCTTCTAACAATAGACCTGGGTGATATGCAAGAAAGTATTATCATATTCATGTCTTTATTGATTAATCTCAGGAAGGATCATGGTGTAGAACTGGATAATGCTGTTACTGTGTCCGTGTAGGTGGTTGATTTATTTATATCAACTTAGTTTCCAGCTATATTTATCTGACTTTATAGGTATAGTTACATTTACATTTTATATCATTGCACAAGCAACAGCATTTCTTATCAGTTGTAGTCACTGCTGTCCAGTTCTCAGTCCAGGGGTCCAGATGGGGTAAAGGTAGGGCAACCGACCTGGGACCAGAAAGTCCCAGGTTCGATCCCCAGCCATTCCCACATGTTGTGTTGTCTCTGAGCAAGCCACCTAATCCCTAATTGCTCCCGAGTGCCTACATGAAGACGGACCGATTTATGGTAGTTTCAGTCCGTCCGTCCTTCGATTTTCTCTTGTCTGACCATAATTTCTGATTGGCTCAAAATAATTTAACAAAACTTAACTTAACTAACTTAACAAAATGCATCATCACTAGACTAAGTTTTGCATATGCTTTTTTTAATCATTCCATTTTCAAGGTCAAATGTTATACAAGGTATTTTCTTGTCCAGACCTTTGCTACAGATTCTGTATAATAATCTGTCGATGGGCATATAATGTGCCGTTTGCTGTACTCTGGTTTAGGCACGACTTTGCTTGTGGGTGAAAAGAAAGCATAATGTTAAAGTTAAAATAAAGTTCTTTGTTCCATTTATCCTGGCAAGAACATGATTTTACAAGGTTCAGACTCCACACCAAGGCAAAGAACTCTTTGTGATTTGTTTCATATTTTTTGCTGCCTTCATGGGCCTACAGAACCACATTTGTCAAAATATTTGTTTTTGTTTAGAAGCTAGAGGATCACATTTATATGTAAATTGGCAGCACGGTGTGAATTCTGATTCTGACAGCAGTTCCTTCGTGTCATGTGGCATGATTTGCGCTTTTGTCGTAGCACCATTATGTTCCCATACAGCAGGTCATTTCTCTAAACAACGTGTATTATCTACTAACCTGCAATAACATTACGAGCACTGACAGGTGAAGTAAAACAAATGCTGCAATCTTGTTATGATGGCAGATGGCAGCGGATGGAGCGTCTGAGGCAGCAAGTGAACATTTTGCTCTTGTGGCTGATGTGTTGTTCCATAACTTAACAATCGCAGTTCTTGTGTGATGTTCTTGGCTTGCATTGGTCAAAATCTTCCAAAACTGCTATTAGGATAAATCTGTGAACCAGTGGCAGGGTTAAAGATGACCTGGAATCACAAGGAGTAAAGATTGACCTCTGTGAAAATAAAGTAACGCGCTATGTATTGTCATTAGGCCTGTCACGATAACATATTTGCTGGGCAATTAATTGTCTCAGAAATTATTGCGATTAACGATAATATTGTTTGAAATTTGACAATAATTTGTAATTACTGTATTGTCATATTTATCTGGTTTGATACAAAGATTGATCTGTTCTCAAACTGGTTGGCAAAAAAACACTTCTGCTGCTTTTATCTAAAGAGTCTGAACCCAGTGTATTGCTATTTTTTTTCTTCTCTTTTCTTTGTATGAGATGGCTTAGCAGCAGACCAGTTGATGATTCTGTCCATTATAATGAACCCATATGCATCATAATTGAATCACAAGACAAAAAAGGTGTTTTTATTTTGTGAATACATAAAAAAACAATTTTTTTTTTACCTTTTGTTTTACACATGGATGGCCATATCCACTATGTACAATATGGAAGCAGTCATGGTGACAAGAGAAATGTAACACTTAGTTGTCTGTGACAAAACCTTGGGTTCAGCCATTCAAGCACTTGATAAAACGGTTTAAAAATTGGTTAAAGGAGCCCAGCACAAAATTTGACATGTTCATGGCCTCCAAATTCTTAGATTTCCATCCAGTTGTATCCTTGCAACAAAAAGGTCCACAAAGAGCCCAGCTCACACCTTACAGCAGTAGTTCTCAAACCGAGGTCTTGGGACCCCTGGGGGTCCACGAGCTGGTGCTTGGGGGTCCGCAAAAATATTATTTTTTTTTACAAGCACGTAGATGTTTAACAACCATTAAAATACATCAAAATGCAAGAAATCGCATCTACCGGTACTTTATTTGTTCTGGGTGAGGAATGAAAAATACCCCATGTTTTAAAGTATAAAAATGTACAGGTCTCATGTGTTACACAGATATTTCCATTGCATTAAAGAGATATATTAAAGAAAATTATTTAATAAACATGAGGTTTCTGAGGGGGGGTCCTTGAAATTTTTTCCTCCCCTGTAAGGTGTCCCTGAATCTAAAAAGTTTGAGAACCCCTGCCTTACAAGGCCTGAAGACTTCATAGATGTAAATGATCTGCGAGCCATTTCCAGCCCATGGTGACTTCAGTCCGGCCCACCAATGAGTTAATAATAATAATGATAATAATAATGACAATAATAATAATTACAATAATATTGGGTGGGGTCTGGGTGTGGGGTTTGGGTTCAGTTTATTGCATTTATGATTCAATGCAACAAAATAAACAAATTTAAAAGGTAACAGATCATTGTCATACTTTCTTTATTTACATAATTTTAATTACTGGATGTCCGGCCCCTGAGCTGCTGACTTTCAGAAACTGTGACCCCCCCGAGCAGTTTAGTTGAATAACCCTGCTCTAGTGAAACCCATTCATCAGTTGGTTATGATAGGGTGAATGAATGATGCTACCTCATTTGGTCAGTGTAGAATATTTTACATGTTTACTTAAGTGCATAACCCATAAGTAGTAAATCTGCTAACATGCTCTTAATTAGAGTCATAAATATGTTAAATTCATATTCATATAAAGTTGCACATCTCTAAAAGCACCAAGGATTAATCAACTTATTATATTTGTTGATAAATATTTAAGCTGTCTGATCAGCTGTTAAAAACAACCAGAGGTTTCTGACCTTAACATACTAAAACTACAGCAAATGATATGTTTTATCTATAAATGTCCCGAGAAGCAGGCTGCATGGCACGACTCTTTAAAATTTTAATTCAAACCTTTTAGTGGTGAGCTGGCAGGAGGACCTGAGAGACGGGAGCAGAAAGAGCTGCACAACTAGCTCATTAGCACAGAGTGGATTTTATCTGTCCTTGAATCTCTTTTGTGCATCCACATAAAGACACACACCATATACTCTTTGCATGAACACATACACACACAAACTTCACACACACTGAGAAAAGATTGCCTGCAGCCGCTAAATAAAGAGATACATTCCTAATTCTGCATAATGAGTACAAAAGACATACACACCCACAACCACCCATACACAACCACACACATTCACACATCAAGCATACACACACACATTTACACAGTTGCATATGTTTATTTGACAGCCATAAGTTGGCAGCAGAAAAACCAGCCACTAGGGTGCACAAGCCAGTGTATCTCATGTGCCGGTCCCAAGCCCGGGTAAATGGTGAGGGTTGTGTCAGGA
>JARVGQ010000737.1:15035202-15046603 GCA_031762355.1 Hypsolebias martinsi | reverse complement strand
GCTGCCTGCCTGGGAGGAGTCGACAAGGCACAGGATGGCCTCCAGAAACCATCCTGGCTCCAGCAAACTGGTTGGTCCACTTAAGTTGCTTACGGCTTGGTGGGGGAACAGTGTGTTGGACCAAGTCTGAATGATGAAGCCCTCTGGAGTGAGGGTGAAATATTTCTACTAAAAAAGAAACTGTCCAGATGACCTGATTGAGAATTCTCAGATGTGATACCTGGATTATTGAGCATGAACTTTCTCATCTATTATCCAGTTCATTTAATGACAGAGATTTAAACAAAGATGATCCTATGATGAGAAATGATGGAGTTACGGCAAAACTATGTGCAATTTGTTAGAATTTGGAGTGTGTTGTGAACGAGTCCCTACCAAACCTAATTTGAAATATCTATAAAACTGCGTTCTAGCCATTTTTGTATTTTCTAAATTCAATTGGAAATCACATTATCCCTTTTTTAACTCATGAATAAAATGAATGTTAGAAAGTAGAAAAGAAAGTGTAAAAAACGGTACGAGTAAAACCGATTTCAAGGAAACCTTTTCAAGGATATTCAACCAATTACAGCCACCATCCCACCACGAGCAGCTTTTCAAGCTCGAGAAGTCAACACACTCCCGCAGAGCTGCATTGGACTTCCTCTTGCTTTACTTTGTAGTGGAATTATTTGAGTGAGCAACCAGTTTTCTTTTGACACACAAACACGCACACCTATACACAGCGCACACAATAAATGTGTGTGCTTATCTTGCTACGTTACTAGCTCAGATTAATTGCCTGTCTTGTAGGCTGTTTTGCCTTTTTGGACAATTGCCTGCTGCTATGAAAGACAAATGATCATGCTTGCCTATGTCTGTTAGCAAAACATCTCATGAACCACTTGGACTGGTTTTACTTTTACAACTGGTTAACTTTCAGAATGTACCCGACTGAAGATGGTTGCTGCAGTTAATTGACTTTAACAGACCCAACGATGAGATGATTGTAATTCTATCAGTTTTACAGATACTGAGCTCCAGTTTGTGGTGGTAGTAGCTGACAGTCATCTCAATGAACACCTCTTGCACTGATTGTTAGACATTTGCAGGCAAGATAGTGTGATAAATTCCTTTTCTCTGGGAAACCACAGGTTTTAATTCAAAACCTCTTCTTTTTGTGCATTTAGGCTTTTCTACACTGGGGCAGCTATGAAGCCACAGGGGGTGGGAGTGGGGGCTTTAACAACACAAACCCAACTTTGACCTGACTTTAAATTAAAAATCAAGTATTAGCCAGGGCAGCACGGTGGCACAGTTGGTAGAGCTGCTGCCTCTCGGTGAGCAGGTCGACCCAGTTCAAATCTCAGCCGGGGGGCCTTCTGGGTGGAGTTTGCATGTTCTCTCCATGCATGCATGGATTTTCTCGCACAGACGAAAAACATGCACGTTAGGCTGATTGGTAACTCAAAATTGTTTATAGGTGTGAGTGAGAGTGAATGGTTGTTTGTCTCATTTGTGTCCCTGTGATGGACTGGAGACTTGTCCAGGGTGTCCCCCTGCCTCTCACACAGTGACTGCTGGACATGGGCACCAGTGACCCCCACGACCTGAAAAGGAAGAAGCAGGTAAAGATGGATGGATGGATGGATGGATAGATGGTTGGAAGTAGCAAGAATTTTCCCAATTACAAAATGTGCAATGATCTCGTAAACTTTGATTTTCTTTTTAACTCTGCTGTGTTGTAGGTATTTATGAGCAATCAGTGCACATCCCCTTACCATTTTATGTTATTGCACTGCTCAGCATGAAAACATCTTGATGCCCTTTGAGGGTGGCAGTGAGAAGGAACATGAAAGTATCTGGGTGTTCCCCACGCTATCCCTTGGCTTCAGCTGTGTAGATTTCCTCTCTGTCCTACATGCAGCTCCTCTGCTTTGTACTCGTGCTTTATTTATTGTTGCCTTCATTAACAATTTAATTGGAAATCAAGAGAAGAGTTGCAGCAGAAATTTATTGGACCAAATGTGTCCTGTTAGAATAAAGTGTGAAGGCCTTCACAGCTAAATAAAAAGGAGAGGAGGGGAAAAAACTAGGCTGCCAACTTAAAAGATAGTAATTTACAAATGCTGGCTGACTCCAATAAAATGTTTGCCCACTCATAACATAAATTGCCTGTGTGGGCTTCCGTTGCACAGCTCGCACAGAGCCTGTAATAGATTTGAAAGTAAAGCAGCACATTTTATTGGCTGTTCTGTTGCATATTTACTGAGCACCAAGGATAAGGTTCAACAGGTTCAAAAACTGGGAATAAATCAATGTTCTTTTAACTTTGAATGAAAATGCCTGTTTCTGAATGAAGCCTGGAAATGAAATGCCTTTTAATGGCCAAAGTCACAACTCTTTATGAGAACGGAAACAGAAATGTGTGATAATCACAGGGCAAGTTTGCTACACTTATCAGAAGGGAATATACTTGCTCATGGAATTCATTTCCCTGGAAACATATAAAAAAAACACAGATGGAGTAATGGATGGAGACAAGGCGAAGAGAGGGAGGTGAGAAAGAACAATAATGGTCTCTACAGTTCAGCATCGGCTCATTAATCATTCATAGACAGCCAAGTGGCAGCTGCAGGAAGCACAGTGAGATTTCAGGTTATGCTATCAAATCTCAGTTTATAAATAGAATAGTTTATAGAGCCAGGTGGCAGAATACCGTCACTCTGACTCTTCTTCTCTCTCCCCTATTCGGGTGTTATTTTCCTGCATCTAGAGTTTGGGTATCATGCAGGAATACTGTGTAACCATGTAACATGAATGTACAGCGTTGGGAAAAAATAGTCATAAAACATAAGAATCTGTCAGATGTGCTACAACAATAAAACTCGAGTGTAAATTGTCATATGTTGTCCTGTAAACATGCTGGAATTTAAACACGCTTACTCATCCTTGAACAAAAGCTAACTCAGTGACTTCTTAAAGTACATCTTAAATGAACAGAGCGTTCTTTGTGATAAATATTGAACAAATGTTCCCGTACTGATAAAAATAAGAGTTCAGTTTGATCCTATTGGTGATAGTGATGCTTCTCCACCATTTAAGGATGTCAGGCAGGTTTGTACATCATGGCAGCGGTGATGTGAGGAGGATGTCTAATCTTTCCTGCTTCTCAATCCGAGTCACCATGTTGTCACCATGGTGACAAGTGACACCTGCTATTGATTAATGCTCCATGAAACTGCCATATATAATAAGCTGAGCACATATATTTTACAGCAAATGGACCTTTACAAATGACTGGCTGAAGTGACATAGAATGATTCCTGAACCTACTCCTTATTTATTTTTTTATTCTGAAATTGCATTAGTTTATCAAATAAATACATATACTGTAGTGTATAAGTACCTTTTTTTCTTTTTCCCTAAGAATATTTGACTAGTTTATCATGCTAAGCATACCACTACAACGGTTCCACAGATTTACTTACCTTAAAGAAAGAGTTCAAATATTTGAAAGAGATGATTTATGGAAAGGTTGTAAACATTTTTTTTTTTACTTTGCTTCAAAGCTTTTTGAATTACCTAAGTTTAAAGAAATAATTCTACTAATCATTTAATAAATAATAATTATTTAATTTATTTCTGTTTTAAAATGGTTCATACAAATTCTGTATAAACATCACTTTAAATGCGTAACATGTAGAATTCTGTTTTATTTGCAAGAATAGACTGCTCCACAGGAAATTGTAAAATTGCTGCTGAAGTACCCATGAACATTTATGAAGGTTTAGGAAACAAAATTTCCATGAATTGCTATGAAATTCTTAAGGTGAAGTCTGTCAGGAGTAGTTGTGAGATTCTAGTTAACCTCATTGGTCTTGGTCGTACTCTGACTAGCCATTAGCTCATCAGTCAGGTCAGAATTAAACTGTTTCTATGTTAATGTGACTTTTCAACAGAACAACACTTCAGAAGATTTGAACTAACCATTTGAGTAGTCAGCTTTAAGGAAGAGGTTCCATATTTTATTATAAACTCTGTTGAGACACATTACTAAGCACAATAAAGTAACCCTCGGCACACTTATAATCCCTTAACTTGTAAATTTAAGATTTGTTTTTCTGTGTTTAAGACCTTTGTTCATTTTGTACATCTTGTTCTTTTGCACTAGTGTTTGATTTGTGTGTTTTTTTTTTTTTTGTCAGAGCAAGGGGGCTTTAGAAGAAAAGAATAATGTGTGTGTGTGTGTGTGTGTGTGTGGGTGAGAGGTCCATGCACATAGGTTTTGAAATAGTTGGGAAAAAGTAAATGAATGCCTGTGGAGCAGTGATTCATTGGCAGTGAATGTATAATTGAAAGCCTTTTTTTTTTTTCAAGGGGAATCCAAATAGCACAAAACAAAAAAGGTTGAATGGCTGCAGAGGATGTTAACACTCAGTAACCAAACCTTGTGCAGCAAGCCTGAAGGTGCACGTTGGGTTACTTGCAGGTGAACCAGCGGTAAATGACAGTCAGAGGAAAGAGAATCCATCATAAACCAGGTCTGAATTATGAATGTGAAGTGTGATGTGTGGCATTGTAGGTGGGCCGCTGCACGCTATATGTTGACGTTAGCAACACTGAAAGACATGGTGGAGCATGAGGCCATAAGCTGTTAGAGGAAAGGAGAACGTCACGTCACTCAGCTGTCTAAAAGCTAGTTATGAGGCAAAGTATGAGATAATGCGTTGTTCTGTCAGGCAGTCTGGGATCAATGTGGACTGAGAGTGCAGCTCTACTTTGTGCTTCTTTTTCTAAACTAATAAATAAAATAACAGCCCTTTTTTATTTATGTCATCTGTCATGATGTTCTGCGCCTTGATTTTTTTTCCAAAGTAATGCATAAATTATTATAAAAACAATGAGATAAATTATTAGTGTGGACTCTTCTTCTGGATCTTCCTGTATTTACAGTATATTTACAGCAGTGGTTAATCTGCACCTCAAAAAATAACCACAACTCATCTGAGAACGAGAAAACACTAGTATGGTTCTTTAGTGTAATTGTTCATTTTTGGTTTGTTAAACTCAACACACGCAAGTAACTGTACAGTGGGCAGCTTTAGATTCAAAGGTTGCTGGTTCCTTCCCTCACTTGTAACAAAATTGCAAGCCATAACAGCAGCTGATGAGCAATCGGCTTATTTCAGTGTTTGTGGGGTTCGCACAGCTTCAGAGGGTTAAAGGTCAAAAACATGCTGTCAGAATTACTTTTTTCTTTTTTTTTTTTAAATGTTTTTTGTTTTATTAAATTTTATTTATTTTCTTTATTTAACATAATATTTTTTATGTATTTATTTTTGTCTTATTCTGACCATTGTTCTGTGATTTGACCTGTGTAAAAATATTTTAACTTGGTACAAAACTTTTCTCTTAAACTAATTTATTTCACTTGATTCACAGCCTTGTGACGATAAACTCATTGTCCTGTGAAATACTTAGTGGGTAAAATATGGATTAGAATTGTGATAAAGTCAGGATTTACAAACTAACTAAATTTGGCACATTGTTTTCTCAGTTGTCATGTTTCCTTTTTTTTTTTTTTTTACCTACTATGTAGCTTTAATTTGAGGTTTAGTTTTTGGTTTTGACCAACTTTACCAGTAGCCAGTTCTGTGTATCAGTTTGGTTAAAATTAAGAAACTGAATCAGCTGGTGGGGGTTACAAAAATGTCACCGTCCACTTCACTGAAATCGAAATACACTGGAGTGTCCACTGACAGCACTAGGTGAGATCAGTTTCTGTCATCTTGATACTGTGAACACATCTAAGCCACATAGAAATAATGCTGTGCTAATACTGGTAGTTTTGACTCAACTGCATTTACACAACCTTAAACTTACATAATGTTTTATTGAAAAAATATTTAGGCTTTATATAGCATACACTTAAAATATTTAAACATGAATTACTGCGCATAAACTTAATAAACCAATTTTTTTAAATTTTATTTTATTTTTATTTAGGAACAATTGTTCCAACAGCGTAAATAAGCTCACAAGAAGACAAATAAAAAATAAAAAGTACTGTACATTATTTCAATTCATTATGCACAAATACATATCATTTAGTGTTTGTTCAGCATATATCTTAGTACTGGTATATATCTTAGATCCTTGTATACTGTTTCTTTTTATACTTGATAGTTTTGCTATTTCTGGTGTAACTGGGACCTTGAGTACATAATTTCATTCCACCTCCTGTACCACATGTGATGCGAATGACAATAAAGAACCTTGAACTTGAACTAAGTACAGGCTTTGATGAGTGTAATAATTATCAGATTATAACTGTATAATATTGTAACAATTATAAATGAAAACTGTAAAATCTGAATACTTTTTTTTTTCTTTTACCTCAGAAATCCCTGGTCTGCAACTAGCTAAGGATGCCACATAGCACCTACCAATATGGTGGTTACATTTCTTGCCTCGTTAGTGGTTGGCCATTCCATTGCAATTCAATACAGTTCATTTACGCAATCTATAAAATGAATCCAACTGTCAGCAGCTTAGTAAACAGGACTTAAGGACTCACCCGGACTCACACAAAGACTAGACTGAAGAAAATGACATAATTTCAAAAAACAAAACACTGACAAGGCAGTAAGAGGACAATCACCGAGGAACAAAATCACGAGGCTTACAAAGATATGAGCAGGTGTGAATGGAAAACACAGAGTAAGAACGACTGAAGGGAAAATGGTTGACACAGGGAGACGATGAGAATCTAAAATTCAAGTGGTCTCAGAAAACAAAGCAAAGAACTATGAGAAGGAAAACACAAAGAACAGTAACATGACACAGACTAAATGCACAACAAAACAAGCAAAAACCCATAAAATCTATCACAAGAAAACATGAAGAACCCAGGATCATAACACCAGCATGAGGATGAGGAGGAATCACTCCAAGGTGTTTTAACAAATATCTTTGTTAAAGCTTCAGTGTATGTATGTGGCTGCATGTCATCCACTCGTTTAAATATGACCCAGAACTTGGTTTGTTGTGTGCTATTTGTACATTAGTTTGTTTTTTATTTTCTTAGAGCATTATTCTTTCCATCATGCCCACTTCTTAACATTGATCACAAATGCATGCTTAAATGAGCATTTGTTGGTGATAATTCATGTGCATAAAACTTGGATTTGTAGGCTATATATGATAAATATTGGTCTATATGATTAATAATTTTGGCACTCCTACAATATTTCATCATAATTTCCTGTCATCACTCAGTTCTTGCACTGTTTACCTCCAATATTCATTTATGTCGGCCTCCCTCATCCTGGTTCTAATGAGTTCTGGGTTTGGTCTGTCGGGGGTTTAAAGCTCCTCACTGTCTTACCAGCTGTGTCCTCCCACGGAGTGGCAAATGCCTCTTTTGAATTTTAAATAAAACTCCGGAACCACCTCAACATTTCCTGATCAACAACACTAATATTATGAGCCTATTTGTCTGCAAGGGGTCTGAGAGAACTGATGGCCTTTGATTTTATTGGGCAGCGGGTTAACAGATTGTCATGCTGTAAGTTTGGTTTGTTGAACGTATTACCTGTTGTGGAAACATTTGTTTAAACTTTTGCAAGTTGGCAATTTTTAAAGTCAACTTGATTCAAGGTAACAGTGGTTTGAGTTGCTGCATCACATCAAGAAGGTCCCTTTTTGTGTGGAATTTGCATGTTCTTGTGTTTGTTAGTTTTCTCCAGTTTTTCCAGTTTCCCTCACAGACCAAAAACATGCATGTTAGGCTGGCTGGTAACTCTAAATGGTCCCTAGGTGAGAGTGAGAGAGTGAATGGTTGTTTGTCTCTATGTGGCCCTGTGATGGACTGGAGACCTGTCCAGGGTGTCCCCCACCTCTCACACTGTGATGGCTGTAGATGGACCCCCATGACCTGAAAAGGAAGAAGCAGGTCAAAATAATGGATGGATGGAGGATGGTCGCCACTGCCTCACAAATGCCTCGCACTTTGTGCACTTTTACCTCTCATGGGAACTAAATTGAGGGCTTCCACACTCCATTAATGACTTTGCAACTTTTTTCTCTAAAAATATGACATGCACATTCTTGTGACATGAGAACAAGGCCCTGCAACTCATGCATGGAAATCAAGAACCTTTGTGAGCGTTTTGAAGCACTTTGTAAATGCTGTTCACAGTTTGCTGCAGCCCAGTGAAAAACCGACTTTAAGACCACAGACTGATGGCTACAAGACGTTCTGTTGAATAATAATATCCATCCATCCATCCATCCATCCATCCATCCATCCATCCATTATCTTTACCTTCTTCTTCCTTTTTGGGTGGTGGGGGTCACTGGTGCCGATGTCCAGCAGTCACTGTGTGAAAGGCAGGGGACACCCTGGACAGGTCTCCAGTCCATCACATAGAGATAAACGAAACAAACAACCATTCACTCTCTCACTCACACCTAGGGACAATTTAGAGTTACCAGTCAGTCTAACATGCATGTTTTTGGTCTGTGGGAGGAAACTGGAGAACCCGGAGAAAACCCACACATGCACGGAGAGAACATGCAAACTTCACCCAGAAAGGTCCTGGGCTGGGATTTAAATCAGTGACTTTCTCGCTGAGAGGCTGCAGCTCTACCAACTGTGCCACCCTGACCATCAATCCACTAGTCAGAAAAAAAAGAATAGAGTTCAGATTTTTAATTTCCTTTATTATTTTTCATAAACAAAATAAACTAAAACAACAAAATTATTTGAAAGTAAAAATATAAGAAAAATCAGTGAATCAGTTGTGTTTGTGAACCATATACTTTCCAAGAATACTGACCAAATCAATTAAACTAGAACTCCTTCCTTGCATGCCATAAGTTTTAAGCAAAAACAGTATATTCTGATTCATGCTCAATAATCCAGGTAGATAAATCCAAATAAACTGAGTCAGGTCCCCTGGACGGGTTATTTGTGTTGAAACTTTTCGTCTTTCATCTAAAAGACTTCATCAGTCCGAGGAGCCATAACAACTTACTGTATTTTCCACCGTAAACGTCGCTCCACCTATAAGTTGCATTAGTCCTTATTTGTTTAATAAAGTGGAAAAATCCATAAATACATTGCTTTGTCATATATGTCTCATCTATTATGCATCAGCGCTGACGCGACATGTTTGTTACGTGTCACTGCTGACAACCTGGAAATGTGGGCTGGTGTTGTGCCAAAAATCGATTGGCTGCCAAATGGTGGTCACGGGAGCGTGCACGGTAGGACTTTAACAAGAATTTAACAAGATTAAGACTTAAAAACAATTATTTGTTTGCTCGACATTATAGTAAAGGTGTGTCTCAGTTTAACTTTTGCTTAATGAATGCACTTTGACGGTCAAATCAGCATTTTGAATTATGCAAAAAAAAAGCGACTTATACAGCAAAAAATACGGTAGTCTTATAAATAGCACCTTCACGTAGTGGGTCAACGTCAGAAACCACCTGAGCACCATCAAACTGATTGACCCACTATGTGAAGGTGCCATTTATAAGACTGAGTTTGTTGTGGCTCCTCCGACTGATGAAGTCCTTTGGATGAAAGGCGAAACGTTTCAACACAACAAAACCGTCCAGAGGACCTGACTTAACTTTGTCAGATTTTAAGCAAATAATTTGTCCAATGTCTTTGAGCTCAAAGTATGAGTGGGAATGACTCTCCATGTTAATATATAATAAGCTAAATCTGTAAAATCAAGTGAATTCTAGTTATTTTTGTGTTTGCTACAGTTTTTCAGCTGTGGCGTCCACTTTGAGTCATGGTAATAATAAGCCTTTTCCGACACAATAAAACCTTAATGGGACTGGTTCACAGAAGGGGAGCAGATTTCTTAACCGTCACACTGATAACCTACTTCGGTTAAACTAACTAGGACTATAAAATCTTTGCCTAACTTCAGACTTTGTGCACAGTGACAAACGTTTGATGGTTTGCTGCTTGTCAAACGCCTCAGGGTTGAGACAAACCACTAAATCAAAGACATTTTGTCCGGAGGAGTGTTTAGCATTCGTTACCTGCATGCGTTGGACAGTAATCAAGCTAAAAGAGACGTGCACAGACGGTCCAGTTACTTGTTGCCTCACCTGCTGTCAGCTGAGTGCCAGGGTAATGTGTAGGAGCCGGAGTGGAGATGCATGGCAGACGGAGGGGGAGGAGGGGGGAGTGGAGGGGAGTCTGCAGGGGGCAGAGGTGGGGGCGACGGAGGCGGTGGAGGAGGGGGTAGGAGCGTCTCCGACAGCTTCGCCAAGTGCCAGGAGTGAGATGTGATGAGAGGAATGCTGCGCCTGTGTACGGATGAGAGGGAAAGACCCCGGTGAGACCTCGTCACAACAAACGGTTTGCATTTCTGGACCTGCTCCTGGTGTCAACAGGAACCTCTGACCATCGGTGTGGAGCGTACTCTTTTGTCTAAACACGAGTTCTTCCAGCTAAGATCACAAACACGACAGACTTTCTCAGAACCACAGCTGCGTTGGAGCATCAGAGCTCCAATGAAGCACAAAGCTGCAGCGGCAGGTTCTCAGCAGAGTTCGTGGTAACTGTCGTTTGGGACGTTTACTGCGCTCCTCTTAAAAACTAATCTTACACATGTTCTCTCCGTTCTCCGGTTTGATCTAAAGCCAGGCATTCCAGTGCGTCCCGAGATATTCACTAATTCCCTTTGACAGACTTCCGATCTCACATGCAGGCCAGATTCAACCGAACCTCCCATAGATAAAGTGTCCGTGTCAGATGGAAAAAAAAAAAAGAGAAGCAAGAAAAGGTGACCAGACAGTTGTAAATGTTTTGTTCTTTGAGTCAGAAATAACCTCGTGTGTTTTTTTCAATAACACACTGTTGGGATTCCTGGTGCTGGGTGGAAGTGTAGGGTATGGAAATCTGCTGACTTGTGGCTTAAGACTGGATCAGGTTTAAGTTAGAAATGTGAGGTTTGCTCTAAACTTGGCTCATGTGAGCCACTGACTTTACAAAACACTTGGAAGTGAAAACATTCACGTTTTAAATCTGTAACTGAGAAAATCCTGGACAACCGTTTAAAAACAACAACATTATTCTACTAAATACTTCCTGCGCCAAAAAGAATATCCAACACTGAGACTGTGCACTGAAGTAAAACAGAGAAAACCTTCATTGCAGCTAAATTAGTCTTCTAAAAAAAAGTTAAGTCTGGTCCTCTGGACATTCAAAAAACAAAACTAAACTAAACAAAAAAGTAGAAACGTCTCGTCTTTCGTCTGAAAGACTTCCTCAGTCTGAGCTGCTGTATTCAGCTCAGTCTTATAAATAGCATCTCTCACAGTGGATCAACCAGTTTGCTGATGACAGCCAAAACCAGCTGCTCCCATGATCAAGGAGGACCATCAGCCT
>JARVGQ010000737.1:14825773-14837177 GCA_031762355.1 Hypsolebias martinsi | reverse complement strand
TGTTAATCCCGTGCGAATCGGCCATGTCAGTAATTTGTAAAATAAAAATTCCCCCGCAAATTACCGACTATATTGAGCTGAACTCCGAGGTGCTGTGATAATACTAATCCAATGTGAATAGGCATCTCTGTGATTTGGTCAGAAATGAATGGGATCCGACATGTAATGAGGTGTTTTTTTGTTTTTATTTAAGCAAAGTCATTTTAAAAAATATAGAACAAGGCTATTTTAAATGTACTCGCTGCCCGCTTCTGCTTTTTTAAAAAAAAAATTTTATTTATTAATTTATTTTTGCTTCGGCTTTTATACTGCTACTTCCTTCACTACAAATGACAGCAGGTGCGGAGACCCACGTGTCATCAGTTGACCCATCCATCCATCCTTCTTCCTTTTCGGGCAGCGGGAGTCACTGGTGCCCATGTCCAACCATCACTGTGCGAGACGTTGGAGACACTCTGGACATGTCGCAAGTCCATTTCAACCGGCGGGTCAGTGGCTGTGTGGCCGCTCACATGCGCGGTCGGTGACAGGTTGTCCATCTGAGCTTAACGTGGCTTTTTTTTTTAACCTCTTAAATCGGCCGGTTGGACTTGTCTCCTCCTCAACAAGTAGATTAACACAATTTTATATTGTGCATTCTCAGTTTTCTTTGTGCTGATTTGTAAAACCACGTCAAAGCCTGAGACCGGCCCGGCCCGCACATTAATCACATTACCATGGACCGGCCCGATTGTGACAACGCAGTGCGTTAACATCGTAACTGGAAGATGTCTGTGAATTTCAGCTAAGTGTCAGGCTTTGGTTATCCCGTGCGAATGAGCCACATAAAATGCAGACGTTGGGGAGTAATTTATTTATTACATGTGGTCCTTAGGTAAAACTAATCCCATGCGAATAGGGATTTTGTCGTCCACTGTTGTCATCACTCTTTGTTTAAAAAAACAGGTCTCTCATGTAAATGAGTCCCCGAGGCTCAGTGGGATTAACCTGTATAAATAAAGGTTGAATTAACTAATTAATAACAATAATTAAAAAACAAACCTACTCTTCTCCCCTCTCCTTCTATGTGAGATATACAATAATTTAAGCAACAGGTCGCTTATGAAACTGTTTACAATTTACCGTCTTTGACATAAGTGTACCCTCCTCGTCTTTCGCAGGTGATGCCATAGCCCAGTTGACTGACATGGGATCAGCCGTGCAGTCTCAGTCAGACGGACATGTCACGGTGTTCAGTGATAGAACGGGGATGGTGAAGGCTGCCCGTCTACTCCTCTCCTCTGTCACTAAAGTCCTCGTCCTCGCCGACCGCATCGTCATCAAACAGATAATCACATCGCGCAGCAAGGTAAAGGAGGAGCACTACCCTGAAATGCATACATCCGCTCTCTGACATGCCCATTCTCTCCTGAGGCCTTTACTTCTTAAGAGATAAGCCCTTTTAAAGAGTAATCTGGATGGAACTGAAGGCGAGCAGCACTTTTAGCGACTATATAAACCACACAGATCTTGTCTCTCTTGTTCATACCTGGCTGTGTTCTTAGCCAGGCAGGGTGATGTAACTTCAGACTGAGCCAAGAATGAAAACTGAAGAGGCCTTAATCATGACTGGTTAGCTTTGTTTGGGAAGACAATGGACAGCCCTCCGTTCTCCATTACTGGCAAACACAATTAGATCTCTTCCTCTTCTTTGTGCAGCACAGATAAAAGCTGCTTCATTGCCACTGCCAGCTAGCATATCCTCAACAGCTAAACTAGCAGTTTACAAGGGCTGTTATTACCTAAAATAGAGCTATAGGGCTGGCTAATCTGAGTACTTAATTTCAGAGTTCACTGAGGTAATTGTCATATGGATATATAAAAAGGTAATTGATAGTAAAAAAAAAAAAATATATATATATATATATAAAAGCAACAAATAAAATGGAACCATAATTCCTTAAAGGAAGCTTTGCATGCCAAAAGTTTAAACTAAAACAACTTGCATGACCTGTGAGCACTCAGAGTATGTGCTGGGGATGAATTTTGGCTACTACTACAGATTTTAGCCTAATTTCTAAAATTGACTGAGTTTTTATTTTGCTTTTATTCTGTGTGTTTACTGAGGCTGATTAACTGTAGCAACCTTGTAAATCAAGTCAATCCCAAAATGTTATCATTTTGCACTGAGCAACTCATGGTTGCATTCTGGAAGTTTCAATAAAATCTGTGTAGTGGTTCATGAACTATTTTGCTAACAGACAGACCAACACACAGGCAGTTACATGATTGCTTGCCTCATATAGCAGCGAGTAATAACTAAATTTGAAAGGAGAGAAAACGCCCCTCCCTGTTCATTGTTTAAACATTCAATCACGTATAGTGAAGGCCTCATTAGTATTGACCGCAGCAGCGTTTTTGTTTTCTTTGCAGAAAAGTAAAGATTTCAGACAAACAATGCATTTCACTGAGGACAACAAAGATAGCATTACTAACAATTATATATTTTACCTCTAAGTTAGATTTATTGTTCAGGCTAAAGTTTTACAATAGCCTATGCTAAGTTATCTAAACATTAGCTGCTAACTTGAGAGGCATGTAGCTAATGACGAGTGAGGATTGAAGAGAATTTATTATTGTTGAATTTTATTTTATTTTACAGATCAGTTACAATAAACTTACCATTCTATGTTCAGCAAAATATGCAACGCATTATTGCTCCCTGCTTCGTCTGCGCTGAACGTGAAAGTGCAACTTAAGTGAACAACCATGACTTGAAAGTAGTCTTTGTTCGCCCTCTGCTGGATACATTGTACAGTTACACCTTTTGCAAGTAAGGACATGGCTAGTTCCCAGTGTTTATATGAGCACATAATAGGACAATTATCACCAATACCAATATGTCCCCAAATGTCTATATTGGCCCTACTGATGTATCGGTCGGGCTCTAATGCCATTGCATTGCTTCCCACACTTAACTCACATTTATCACAACTGTTATTCTGATATCTGTCGACAGCTGTTGATGCAAACGTCATTTCATTTTTTGAATGTGACGTCTTGTGTTGTTTAAACCTCTGCTAGGGAGGAGGAAAAATAACCTTATGAAACGCACGTGGCCGTTCATCGCTCTGCTTCTCCTGCCAGGTCCTTGTAACCCTCGACAAACTGGAGAGAGTCAGCACCTTCCAGGAATTTGTGCAGATTTTTGGCCAGTTTGGAAACGAGATGGTGGAATTTGCTCACCTCACCGGAGACAGACAGAACGTGAGTAGCATTTTACGGAAGACTTTCCTTCTTTTAATTTTTTTTTCCTCTCCGACATCACATTGGATCACTTTAAAAAAAATCTCTCGTTGGAAGAGCAAGTGGTATAACTGGAATTTAAAATCTGCATAGACTACACTATGATCTGAACTTTACACAAACAACAAAAATCTAACTATTAAAAGACTCGGCTGCCTTTGCCTTCTGTAGTTCCTGCAGTTTCTTCGTTTGTTTTATCAACCTGTAAAAGAAACACACGGGTCAGATGTGACTCGTTCTCCTCAAAGACCGTTTCCATCACGACTCGGTGTTGATACGAACTGACCCGTGCTTTCAAACACCCGCTCCCTCTGCAGCACATCAGACAGTCTGCAAAATGCGTGCGCAAAGCTTCAGGGAAACACTCCCAACTTCAAAGAGTTCTGACTTTGGGCTGTCAGAGACTGCTAATCCCACTTAGATGCAAATATTCAGCCTTTGCAGCTAAAGCGCTTCGCCTGCAGAAGCTGATGTGAAGTGCAGCGGCTGCGATATCTCAACAGGGAGGGAGAATCAACCACCCCACTGTCTGAATTTCGTCAGATTTTGAAACTCCTCTCTCTCTTCAACTCTCCTTGTTGCTGCTAATGCTTCCTCTCCTCATTTGCAATCCTTTTTTTCTCGTCTAGATTGTTTTTTTTTTGGAGGGGGTTTATTCGCTCCCACTCATGCACATGCATGCAAGAGTGCACGTCTTTCAAGGAGCCACATCTTCATCTATTGAAGCCAGACGAGCTCAAAGGCAAAAATAAATAAAAAATTATGACAGATAATTATATCATTTTTGCAATCTGTGGCAAAGTGCTCAGAGGAGTTGATTCAGCTGCCCTTTTCAAATCCTGCCTCTGCATCATTCAAATCTGTATCTTTATGTGGTTTGCGAGCAGAGTGACAAAAGCACATCTACGTTTGCATTCTGATAGTGTCTCTTTTTTAAAGTGTGGTAACGCGTGAACAGATTTGAGGTATTCTGTATTTGCATGTCCCCTCAAGAAACTTTTCATTCAACCTTTATTTATACAGGTTAGTCTCATTGACTCATTTACAAAAGAAACTTTTATTTATTCACCTCCCTCAGACTCTAAACTGTAATCCATAGGGATAGTGTGTATCTTTTAAAGTAGGATTTTGTGAAAATGTAATGAATAATTATCTAACCTGCTATAGATACCGCTTTGAACCAAGAATGGGCAAACTAAGGGAAAACACTAATCAAATGTGTCAATTATTCTTTGATTTGTGGAAGAAAACAGGCATAATAAGCACTAAAATCCAGCTACTGCTGTTTTTTCTTAAAGACGACTATGTCCACACGGTTGGGACTTGGACTGAACTAAGGTTTACTCACCACAAGTCCTGCAGCTAAAAACTCAACTAATAAAACAGAATTTTTGAGCACAAGTAGTCCCTCGTTAATTCGTGGTTCGTTTTTCGCAGACTTGCTCCATTGTGGTTTTTCAAAATAAGATTGGACATGACACAGTTGGCTGATTGACGGATGAGCCGCATGATTGGCATGGACTTTTTATTTAAAATAAATTATTTTAAATTATTTAGCAACTGCTGCACCTGTGTGCAGCCCACAGCTGCAGGAGAAGCTTCCTCCTGCAGCATATCAGACCTCCGCTCTGCAGTGGAGAAGTGAGCGTGGCCGAGAGTGCTGGCAGAGTGCAGCCGGAGGCAGCGAGCTGATTTCATGACATGCTCTGTGCTCTTTTAGAGCGTTTAGAGTTTAGAAACATTGTTTAGAATATTGCAAGAGTGTGGGACGGGTTTAAATTGCCTTTATATTTATACATATATACGATATATATAAATATAAATAAATACTAAAATAAACTACTACTTACTATTTGTATACTATTCCTACTGCACTTTATTTTACTTATTTCGGGGCTTCAGGGTACAGATTCCCCGCTATAAACGATGGACTACCGTACAACAATCTGTTTTGCTGTATACTGTGCTAGCGGTGCTGCTTTGTGATCCTTCATTTGTACTGTGCCAATGGATCAGCCTGGGTGTGCACCTATCCTGACAGGAAAGCTGAGCTCATCGTGACCATACTTACTAATTTATAATCCTTTCAAAATAAACAAGATGCCAGAAACAAGACATTTCGTTGGACTGTTGGTTGGTGTTATGTCTGCAAAAGCACCCTGACTGGAAAGCATCAAGATATTGGCGTGTCGCTGTCAAAAACAAACAAACAAAAAAAATACCATGTTTGTTGTGATGGTCACATTAATTATACAAATGTGCCTAGGTAACTAGAATATATAATATCCATACCCATCCCTAGTTCTATCTAGTTTGGAGAAATACAGTTCAGTTTAACATGGATTGATGAGCTAATGGTTAGTCCAAACACAGCCAAGACCAAAGAGCTGCCCTGTAAAACAGAATGAAAAATTTAATAGTGTTTTATGAGAACACAAGAACAAGACCCGCAAGTCCTGCATGATATCATGATTTTCCTGCCAGGAGTGCTACAGCTAGGTGCAGTTGCCATTTGGCTTACAAATGCCCATGAAAACCTTTGTAAATAACTGACAGTGATACAAAGGTTTCTAAAATGATTTCTGCATTGAACCTCTATGACATCATTGAGCTTGGATTTGTTTGAAAACGGCAGCAATCCACTTTGGTCCTGGTCCTGCTCAGACTAGCCATTAGCTCGTCAAAATTAAACTCGTTTTCTCCAAATTGTGTCACTTTCTATCTACAATACAGTGTTTTAATTGTTTGCTCTCTTTTCTCAGAACCTCACTTTAAAATATTTACCGGTAAATGATCACTTTTGCTAAAGTCATTACTCGTTTTTTTTTTTTTTTTTTTTTTTTTTTGTGCTGAAGGACCTGAAGGATGAGAAGAAGAAAGCCAGGATGGCAGCAGCCAGAGCAGTTCTGGAGAAATGTACCATGATGCTCCTCACAGCTTCCAAGGTAAACCGATAAGGAGTTATTGATCAGTTTAAACGTTTAAGATCTTCTCAGGTTTTGATTTATATATTTTTTTTATTCCAAGCTCTCCAATATGCTTGAATAATAGTTGAGTCAGGGCACACACAAAAAAAAGAGAGAGTAAAGGAGGTTAGAAGTGTTGACCTTTCACGTCGAGTTTCTTCTGCAGACTTGCCTGAGGCACCCGGATTGTGAGTCGGCGAGGATCAACAAAGACGCTGTGTTCCACCGAATGCGCTGTGCCCTGGAGCAGGTCATCGAGATCGTTACTGAGGCACGGAGCTGTGCGGACAGCAAGGTCCTTCCTACCAGCATCTACAACAGCATCAAAGACTTTAAGGTCTTTTTTTTTTAAACTCACAGTTTGTGGTAAATGAAATTCGTCTGACATCTACAAAATGAAGTCACCACTCCCTTAAGGGGCTTGTCGACTTGTAGCAAATCTACCTAACCAAGTTGATTGAATTGATTGTCGAGTTGAACGGTTTTAATAGTTATGGAGCAATGCATACTTTTATTTTTTATTATTCTTTGCTCATTGTGTCCATTGCGTTCATTGAGTCCAAATTGTACTTGCAGAATTGCCAAGTTTGCATTTGTCATATTTTGTTGGAGCTTGAGACGTGACTCTATCAAACCTACTTCTTTTGGACTTCTAATGCAGTCGTATGAATCACCGTAAAACCACCCTCACTAATCCACTCTCTCCGTGCTGTACGCTGACAGATGAAAGAACTTAACCCTGGTGAAAACACTTTGAGGGCACCTCCTCCTCTGAGGATAGACGAAGAAAGTATTTTAATGGAAGGCCAAGAGGAGGTCGATTCTTTTGATAAATGGTTCACTAGATTTTAGTGGCAACTGGTTATTACATCGGAGAGAGCATTAGTTGTCTTAAAAACAGGTGTTTGTTTAAAAAAAAAAAAGGGTTCAGACGAGGGAAAAATGCATTAGCGTTTATGTTGTTCTGCTTGTCGATTCTGTTTTGCGCAATCCTTCCTTTAATTGCTACCGCTCTTTCAACGCTCCCCTCCTGCAGTCCAGTGTGGAGTGTCTGCGGGAGAACCTGTACTCCTCGACACCACAGAGCATGACCAGTCAGCTGGAGTCTCTGGTGGAGCGGACGGAGGACTTCACCGATTCCCCCTACACCAGCCACGAACAGCGTCAGGCCATCCTCGGTCTGTGCCAGCTGGCGCATCAGGACACCCAGCACCTGGCGCACGCCTGGACAGAGGCGGTACGTTGGCACGGGCTGGAGGTCAGATGTGCACCCATGCATTCATACCTGCAGGAGGATTCATAGAAAACATGAAGCCACGTGAGGAATACTTCTCATCTGTGACACAGTTAGTTTCATTAAAAAATGCAAAATAGGTGTTTCCAAGAAAAGATGAGCTGTAGATTGTACATTAGTGTGCAAAAGATACAAAGTATAAACCACCCCCAATTTCTTTATAATTTACTTTCAAGGCGACAAACTTTCCTATAATTATATTTTCAAGTGGCTCTCTCAAGGTTTTTCACAAACATGTCGACTTTATGGCAAGTTTTCAGCTAAAAGTCCCTCGAGAATCACTTTATTGGTGCTAAAATACTTTTTTTTGGTCTGTCGAACTGTTTTCGTTAGTATGTTCCATCTTTTCAAATGTTGAATATTAAACATTTTCTGTTTTTTTGGGACAGTATGCAGGTAAAGTGCCTACAGATACTATTTAAATGTCTTTATTTCCCCTTTTTTTGGCAAGCGGTTTGTTTTGAGTCAATCAACTATTGTTCATATTTTGAGTTTAGAAAAGATTTCATGTCTGAATGAGTCAAATATCTTACTTAAGCTACATAACAAATAAACTTATGCGTTACTGCATTACAAATAAGTGAAATATCTGCCAGAGTTAAAAAAAAAATAAATAAAAAAACATTTTAAAGACCTTCTGAAAGTCTGAAGTACTGGTCAAGACAAATTTAAAGGATTACAAGAAAGCAAAATAAAAATAAAAGAGAAATAATTCAAAACTTTTGCAGTTTTGCAGATTAAAAAATTACTGCAAACAAAACCTAATGTTTTGTTTGAATAATTAATTAAGATAAGATAAGTGGAGATAAAATACAACTTTACTGATCCCGCAGGAAATTGCAGTGCCAGAGTTTCAGTACAAAGAAACATACACAAAGACTCAGACAAGATATAGAAATCACAAAGAATATATATTAATAAAAAATTAAGGTCAATTACGGTTAATTAAGTAGCGACTATTAGGACAAATTGGCATGTTCACAAATATGCAAGTTTTTTATGCGGTCCTGTAAAGTATGGAATTAGGTTTAGTCATTTTCACGTATGGAAAAAACCAGCATGTACAAATTATTCCTTGTCTTTTTTTTTTCCTAAAAGTTAAATAACCCAAATGTCTAAAAAATAATTTGCTCAGCCAACCAAAGCACTTTTCTCATTGATTTCATCCAAAAATCTTAGAATGCTTTGAGTGAAGAGATGGAAGTGAAGAGGAAACATCAACATTATTTGAATTAAAAAAAAGCCTACTTGAAGGAATGCACATCACCCTCCCTCCACCTTTCATGCCAGAGATTTAAACTAAGAACATCTTAAGATGAGCAATGCAGACAAATATAATTTTGCTCAGTCTTATGCAATGTTGTGACGTGTCACTTGAATATATAGTGAGCATGACTCTCAACTACTACCACATCAAATTTTAGCTGAAAATCTGTAAAATTGACTGAATTAAAACCATTTTTGTGTTGAGTAATGATGATGAGCTGTGGCAGCCATTATTGGGTTGACTTGTATATGTGCATCATTTCTGAGAGTTTCTTAAAATCCATCCAGTGGTTCATGGAATATTTTGATCCTCGACAGGCACACAAATACACACAGATACACAGGCAAAAACATTATCGCCCGCCTTTTTGCTCTCAGCAGCTGGTGATAAAAACTGAGTTCATGGTTGTTCTACAACTGTAACGGTCCTGCTGTCTTTTTTAAGTCTATGTTCATTTCGTTTGGAATTTACATGAAAATATCCTTCATAAATCTATAGCAAACTTCATTTTAGTCATTAAAAACAGAGAAATCTGAGATTTTAAGTCTGAAATTTGTATATTACCCAAAATGTATTTCACATTCCAGATTTTTTTTCCTTCCTTTTTGTTTCAGTCTTAAATAAAAGTCCAGTTGTTTTTATTTTGTTTATCATTTAGTTAATGGAAACAGATGGATGGTTAAAAACAGTGATCATCAGCTGTAGCCTGTTAAAACGCTTCTTAAATGGGAGCAATCTGTGCGCATTTGTCTCCTTGGTAGCCTAAAAATGGAGATCAGCAGCGACTCAGCATCCTGCACGCACTCTTCATTAACCTCCCCAGTCTGTTTCCTCACTCCTCTCCTGGAACAACAGAGCATAATAACCCTCTTGAATAATATTCATGGTTTTTTGTCCTTTTCTTTCCCTACGGAAGCTCAGTCAGCCATCAGGGAGACAACATGCAGTCTTCTCTGGCGTTCAGCAGCATCTCCTTGGCCTTAAAAAGTGGCAGACTTATGAAACACGAGCCTTTGTGCTGCAGATCCTTCTCACTGTAAACTTCTGCCGGCGCCTTCAGAGAGCCTGCAGCTGCATAATTGTACGGTAGTGCCTCATCTAATCCTCGCAATTGAAGGTCGCGCTGAGACTTGAAAAGACCCGAGCGCTGCAGTGTTTAGAAAGTGCAGAGATAGAATTTGCAAATATTATTTCTGCCCAGGTCTATTCGAGCATTTACATGAGCAGGTTAAGGAGAGTGAAGGCTTGTGGTTTTATCCCTACTAGTCTAAAATTTGGAAAATTGCGGTGCAGTGTTCGTTGAATAATTTAATTGGGTATAACTCCACTTTGATTGCTCAAAATGATATACTAAGAGGCCTTGCATGTTTAGAAGACAGTAGTTCACAATAATTAAACTGTGCCGTTAAAGCTGTAAGTTACCAGGTCATTCTCATTCTACTCCTGCCATTAGATCACCACGCCCGCTTGTGTTTAGTCTTACTCTCCTTGCTCTGTCTTTGAAGCAGCAGTCTGTCCATGCCAAAGAGGCCACAGAGGAAATGGAGGTGGCTATTCTGAAGTCATGCCAGAGCATCAACGACCTGAGACGCGAGGTGAGCCGTATAGTCTGCTCCCGAGTCTGAAAAGTTTCAGACTGGAACGTCTCTCGTGCCTCCAGCTGTCAGCTCGCTTTGTCACCTCTGCTCATCTTTCTGCCTTTGCCCGCTCAAAACACCAACCAAAGTCATCTCTCTTTCTCTTTAATCTTCCGTTCCTCCTCCAGCTCCATAAGGTTGCGGTGGGCCGTGCCACCGACTTGCTGAAGGTTCACGGGGAGCATCTGCCTCTGAGGGCTCTCAAAGCGGTGGGCGTCGAGGGGAACCTGGAGGCGGTGGCGGAGTATTCGCGCACGCTCACCGAGCAGAAGGAGCAGCTGGTGGAGGTGGGCGAGGGGTCGAGGGGGCACGTGAGGGGGGAATTGGGAACAGTGAAGCCAGTAGAGGATGACTCAGAGTTTATTGGAAATAAAATTGTAATAAAGATCATGTTTGTCTGCATACTTTACTGTTTCTTGTGGTAGAGGAGTTTGTGAGCCTGAATGATTGTAGGAGCTTTGCTGTAGGGCCAAGGCAGATTGGTCCTAGATGATCGACCAGACAAAAAGTGGTCAAGATACTCGTATGGACAGAAGACAGCAAGGAGCTCAATGTCACTCGCCCAGATGTGGGTTATCGTAGACCCATCCTGAATCCTGGGGGAGGGGCTCTTCATTAAACATTAAACATTAGCCTCTATCCATGATGCTTGGGCTTAGCCTGAATGAGCTTCATGGGTCGCTCCTTCAACAGGGTGGTTATACAGTTTGAGCGCATAGTGTTTTGGATGACAGCTGAAAGTGGAGGTCTTAGTGCTCTGACCCTGGCTTACCAAAGCAGGCTTTTGGGAAATAGAATGACACCTCTCTATTGGGGAAGTTGGGCTCACCTCAGTGCACAGTTTGGGTTCTGGAACCAATCTCCATGAGACCTTATTCTACTCTGGAGTCGCCCATGGTGAGAGGTGCCAGGCTGGTAAGGGTCTACTTATAACCCCCTAGCTTGGTGCCTGGGC
>JARVGQ010000737.1:14741564-14755361 GCA_031762355.1 Hypsolebias martinsi | reverse complement strand
ATGTAGTGTAGTAGAAAGTACAGATACTTCATGTAAAATGTAGTGGAGTAAAAGTAAAAGTACCCACATTTAATTCTGCTTAAGTAAAGTACAGATACATGAAAAATGTACTTAAGTACGGTAACAAAGTACTTGTACTTAGTTACATCCCACCACTGGATCTTATACACAAACCAACCATGGTAAAGTCCAACCAGTGTGGAGAGGAGGGCTGTCCAGCTCCATGTGGGTTCCTGTTCTGGACCTACCCTTTAATCCTACATGAGGATCCAGAACCTGCGTCCAGAAAAGAAGCTACACTTCCAGACACGCCCTGGCCCCAAAACCACCGGGAGAGCCCGCGCTGTGAGGAGGAGAAGGAGGAGGAGGAGGAGGAGGAGGTTCGGGTCAGAGAGGAGGAAAGTTCCTGAGGAATGCTGAGCTCAGACTTGACGCGCAGCAGGCAGGCTGTCAGCAGCAGAACCGGCTGAGGGGACGAGGATGTAGCACACCTGCGGAGAGCGGCGGGTCGCGCGACGGAACGGAGCGGAAACCAGGTCTGGACTGAACGCACGTGCAGCTCGTCACGAGGGATGAGTTGGCTCCTGCTGTGGATTCTGACAGCAGCTGGGATTCAACAGGTGGGCTGAAAGACACATGACGAATGCTTATTCATTTTGTCAACATCGTATTATATTAAATTATTGTCTGTCATCAGGTTATATCCATACATTTTAAGGCTACTTAGGCATGGCGCTTTAGAAAACTTGTATGTATGTATTTATTTATTTATTTATTTATTTATTGCTTCTTCCTCATATCCATTCACTTAATCTCGCTATTAACTCTGGAGTGGCCTTTCTTTTAAATATTGTCCTGAGTGCAGTTTGCAGGTTTCACCTGATCTGTTTGTCTGACTTTACTGCCACCTGGTGGTTATTTGGAGAAACGCACCTGTACCTCTGTTATGAAGGATAAATTGATTCATTGCTTTGAATCATGCTTCACACTTTCCACTTCGTTCAGATGGCTGTGGCAAAAATATTAAGATTACCCTTTTGACCAAACTGGAAGAAAAAAAATGTCATTAATGGTCTTTGTTACAAGTATCCAAATTTACATATGTAAATTTGTGCTTTATTAATTTTTTTGTACATATTCTTTAAATCATGCTTCTCTGGTGGTTTTGTTCTTATCTGCGCTGCCTTTTCATGTCAGGGACTTTTCATTTCTCATTTAGGATTATACTAAATTTAATCAGCAAATTGCAAATGGTTATAATTGAGGACTGATGACCAAATTAAACCACGCCAAAGGTTTTAATTTTAACTTGAGTCACACCTCCCTATGATCTGCTCTCTTTGTTTCGTGCTGAGCTCACTCGCTCCTCTGTAAATGAGCCGAATGGCTTCAAGCTAAATTAACTCTTCTGAGGTTCGGCCTAGTGGCACGGCTGTGATTAAAACTAATTCATCAGCATTAGCTTTCATCATGATTCAGAGCGGTCATTAATAGTTTCACTGCAGGGCTGAGAACGAGCTTCGAAAATTGACTGAAGCCTTGCCGCGCTCAAAGATGACTGAATATGTTTTCTCACAATTAGTTCTGGATCGAGCATGTTTGTCTTTTATTGATGAAAAAGCTCAGTATCTGAGTGAGCTGTTGCTCTGACCTGAGGGTCAAGCTGTGATTTATGACTCTACAAGGAATACTGGACCCAAAAATCAAAAGTGCCACTTCACGTCTGAACTTTGTCACACTGTACAGCTCCTTTTAAAAAAATAAATATATTCTCCATTCATGATGTCAGAACTGCAAAAATGACAACAATTGTTCAATTAAAGTTTTATCTAAAAGCATTGGCATCTAAACTGCAAACAAATAAAGTTGCTTGTCTCACTCACCAAATAGTAACCAACAGTTTCTGGTGTTTTTGTTCTCAAAGCAACATTTTTGATTGTTAGTTGTTCAGTTTATTGTTTCCAAATGCAATTTAAGTTAAAAAAGAGGACAAAAATCCAAAACAAACCACTGAGACCTGAGCTGTTAATGCATCTAAAGTAACCCGTTCCAGTGCAGACATGTATTTTTAGGGGCTGCAAACCTCTGTGGAGTCTGGTTCTACCAACACTGCAGCCTGGGAGAAAAGAAACTGGAATTAAGATTCATCAGCAGGGTTTTGCAACTGTTCAGCCTGTTTTATTCCTGTTGCATACATGCAAAACCACCGCTGACATTAATTTAATAGGATTATCTCCGCTGGGTGGTTAATTCCCTTTTATAGCCTTTTTTTAATTTGTTGCACAGCATGACCCAATATTAGTGATCGGGTAGGCAGTGACTCAACCACTTAGGGATTTGAAACTTCTCAGATCAATTACTGACCGTGGCATTATCAGGATTAAAGATGATTAGCGTTTTGCTTATTACAACAAGTCAGATATCCTTTTATGAGATTGAAGTCAAACAGTAAATCAGAAGCTGCTGAAGACACAGGCCGGTGTCACATTTGGTCTGCAGAAAAGCTGCACCCATCAGGAAAATGCTCTTGGCCAAATTGTCAAATCGTTCAGAAATTGCACATTGTGGTTGAACTATAAGTATATTCCTTCTCACTCCAGGCCTCCTCCCTGAATTCCACTGCCATGCCGCCTGCCGCAGCCGTCTCCTCGCCAACCGCAGAGCCGTACAGCCGCACACGCTTCTGCAAGTGGCCCTGCGAGTGTCCGGAGGTGCCCCCCAAGTGCCCGCTGGGCGTCAGCCTCCTCATGGACGGCTGCGACTGCTGCAAGGCTTGCGCCCGGCAGGTGGGCGAGGAGTGCAACGAGGCAGACGCGTGCGACTACCACAAGGGACTGTACTGCGACTACAGCTCGGACAAGCCTAGGTACGAAAAAGGAGTGTGTGCATGTAAGTGTCACTGAAACAAACATCAGACTTTTACACACGGGAAAATCTTTTTTTTGTTGTTTGTTTGTTTGTTTGTTTGGGATGTTGCATTTTTGTCCATCTGAACAGAAGAGAATCAAATGTTTCGACTTGATTACTACAACATGGCGTTATTACGATCATTATTATGGTATCACTTTATAATAAGGCTTCCCTTATAGATGGCTAATAAATAGTTTATAGATATGTTAATAATTCCCCTATAGACACTTTATAAAGCATTAATAACTGCTTATTATGCATTAATTAAGGGTGACAAAAAGACAAAACTGACCAGTTTATTGCCAAATAGTGAGCCTTAACCAGGAAAAATAACTCATTGAGATTAAAAACCTCTTTTCCAAGAATGGTCAAGACAGCAGCATAAAACATGCAGCAAATCCAAAAATACTAAACCAAGTACACAAAATATCCAGGAGAAATCACATAATTACACATGAAGGCATTTACAGGAGCCAAGTGAGCTGATCTCGTGTTCCTTTAGAATTGATTAAAATTGTCCCAACGTAACAAGAGGTGATAACATTAAATCCTTCTGCAGAATATTCCAAGTGGCAGGGCCGAAATATTCAAAAGCCTTTTTTTCATCTAGAGTTGTTATATTGAACATTTCAGACCAAGTTACAAGCACAATAAGCATTTGTAAACCTATTTCTTTAGCGTATAATATTGTACTTTATCACTGCATTATAAGTATCTACAACTAATATTACATCCTCAAAAAAAATTAGGTTTACAAATGTTTATTGTGCTTACAAGGTAGTAACTTAGTCGGAAATGTTTAATATAACAAATACAGGTGAACAGATTGGACTCACTATTTGGCAAGAAACTGGTCAGTTTTGTCTCTGTCACCCTTATTTAATGCATACTATGCAATGATTTATAAAGTGTTTCTAGAGGAATTAATAATGTATCTATAAACTATTTATTAGCCATCTATAAGGGGAGCCTTATTGCAAAGTGGTACTGATAATTTTTCTCCTGGACCTGCATTCATAGCCATCTTTTGATAAACTGTAGCTCAGGTAAGAACACAAAGCAATCTGCATGAGGCCACACTGCTGAAGCGTTAAATTACAGTCAAGCCGTTTGTTTGGTCATATTCTATTAGACTTTCATTTATATGAATGATATATTTCAAACCAGAAGCAAAGTTTCCAAAAAACCATCACTGACCTCTAAAAACATTCAGAGGTCCCTCTTGCACAGCAACAAATCTGTCCCATTTGTTGCACGTTTCTAGCTGCGTGGTAGCATTTGTGTGATCATTTCTGTTGCACCTTCTCTATTTAATTTATTTACTGCATAACATAAAGGATTAGTAAGAGAAATAATGTTACAAACCACATTTTTATGTGCTCGTGATTGGTTTCATACTGGAAACTAAAGTTAGACCATCAACATTTATTGTCATTCTCACACATAAAGACAGTTTGTGGTGTCCATCATATAGATAGGGTTACATTTCAGCTCCGTTCAGACAAATTAGGACAGCTGCTGTAAAGTGATGGATTTTTTTATTTATTTATTTAATTTTTGCCTTGTTGGGTTTGTGCTGATGGTTTCCTGAGTAACGCTGCACCTTTGAAGACTGTCAAAACTAATAAGTCCATTTCAAACCACTGTACTTGTAATGTGTTGCAACATAGCCCAAAAGAAGAAACATTTACCCTCCGACCAGTCTCGTGGTCATAATTCATCAACCACCAGGCTCAAATTACAGACACTGAAACGTAAACCCTTTATAAATTATTTACATCAACAAAAACAGGTTGAGATCTTGGGGGGACACTTTGTGACGGTGTTGTAGGCTAATGACAGATGCTTCTATGTGGTTACACCACATAACCCAAACAGCCACAATACACAGATATTACTGTCATATCGGCCACAAAATCTGACATTTTTGTGGAAAAGACGTGGTTTTGCTGTGGGGGTTGGTCAGTGCCATGAGGCTGCAGGTTCAAGCCCAGGTTGTGTCAGGCAGAGCATCCGGTAAAACAATTGGTGACTCCTGCAGAACATTAGACAGGTCAGAATGTTACGTCTGATAGGTGTATGTCAGCGAGGTTAGCCCAGGGCTATTCAACTGGTGGTCCGTGGGCTAAATCAGGCCCATGGGTGAACTCGGTTCAATCCACCAATGGACTCATTTTTAAATAAAACTAGATTTTTAAACAAACTTCATGACAATAACTGCTTGATGCCTTAAGGGTCGGTCTACTACAACACAGGGAATAGGTCTATGGAATAATTTGGAAAATGATGCCAAAAAAAAAAAAAAAAGTGGAGTCAATGTTTATATTTAAGAAAATGGTTACCGGTAAAACTATTTTGTTGAAAAGATACACATAAGTTAATTAATATTAAATGAATTCTAAATGGTAAATTTTGATTATTTATGTGTTTTGCTGTATTATGTATAGATGATTATTGTTTAAATTGACAGTTTAAATTGATTTTGTTAAGAAGGAGCAGATATGATAAGAATTTTTTCTTCTGCTTCCTTTCATTTAATGTATTTTTTTATTTATTTTTTTAATTATTTTTTTTTAATTGTCTTTCTGTTTTAAAGTTGAAATAAATGAATAAATGAAAAAAATTAATAAATAAATGTCCGGCCCCTGAGCTCTTGGCTTCGAGTAAATGTGGCCCCCTGAGCAGTTTGGTTGAATAGCCCTGCTCTGTATCATCAACATGCGCTTGTGTTGTTACACGAAAGTCCTCCAGATGTGTATGTCACTGTAAAGCGTGTCTCCTCTCCGACAGATATGGTGGGAACGGGCTGCGAGCACGACGGCGTCATCTACCGTAACGGTCAGAGCTTCCAGCCCAGCTGCAAATACCAGTGCGTGTGCGTGAACGGCGCCATCGGCTGCGTGGGGCTGTGCGCGGAGTTTCAGCCTCCCAGGGTGTGGTGCCAACATCCACGTCAAGTCAAAGTGCGGGGGCAGTGCTGCGAGCAGTGGATCTGTGATGAGCCCAGGAGGAGAACGGCGCCGAGACACGCAGTGGAGGGTAGGCCATTTTGAATATACAGTACAACCCTAACTTTGAAAATAAATTTAAAAAATCCTGTGTCGAATAGTCAATATTAACAAAATGCAGTACTGTAGGAGAATGTCCTATTCTTGTCTGATGTAGGATTCTAGCTGTTCAACAGTCTTTGGGTGTCTGCTGGATTTTTTTTATTTCATAATGTGCCAAATGGTTTCAGGTCAGTTAGGAAGCCATGCTGTTGTAAAGGATGTCTGTTCCAAAACCAATCTAAACGTTTCTGAATCCATTGCGCCTTTACAGATGTGCAAGTTGCCCATGCCAGTGCCACTAATGCACACCCATACCGTCAGAGAGGCTAGCTTTTGATCTGTGCACTGATAACAGGCTTGATAATCCCTCGCCTCTTTATAATTATGATTTCCAAGAATTTTAGTTTTGAACTTTAACACTTTTTAAATTTGTCCCAATAAAACATTAGATTATTTTCATTCAACCTTTATTTAGGCAGGTTAATCCTATTGAGCCTCGAGGACTCATTTACGAGAGAGAGACCTGGAAAGATGGATTAGATGGTGTTCATGTAAGGTTTGTTCTTTGCGTGATGGAGGTTTGTGCACATTGTGTTTGCAGACAATGTGTGGAAGTGTTCCTGAGCCCAGGCAGGGGGTGTCCAGGACACAGTCAGACCCTTTCTTTTCATGCAGTGCTACTTGAGGGCCTGAAAACCAGTCAGTGTTGACATTGACTTGTTCCTTGCACATTTCTCCCAGAAATATTTAGAAAATGTATACACACTGAAGATGATGGAAAGTCTTTCCTTTTTTGTTGTTGAGGAACATTATTCTGAAGTTATCTAAAAAAAGTTCTGGATTATTGAGCATGCATCAGGATTTTCTGAAGTTAGTCTTTTACAGACTGGTGAACCTCTGCCCATCTTTACTTCTGAGAGATTAAGCCTCTCTAAAGTGCACCTTTTTTTATACCCAATCCAGTTGTTACTTACTGTAATAAGCTGTTAATGCTTCTCCAGATGTTTCTTGTTCATACCACTTGCTTTTACAACCTTTTATTATCCTTCTTTTTTGAGTTGTGTCACATCTTTCAAATTCAAAACCCTCTTATTTTATTTTAACATTCAGTATACTATGATCCATTGTGAATAAAATGTGGGTTTATAAGATTTCCACATTATTGTATTTGTTATTACTGTATTTAGATTTTATACAACTTTTTCTGTATCAGGTTTATTTAAAATGTTGGTTTAATTTTGAGCCATTGCCAGCTGAGTTTATGTGGTATCAAAAGGCTGCTTGAAAATTGAGGAAATAACTAAAACTAGATAATCCAACAGAATAAACTTGTAAATTAAAAAGAATAATAATAATAATTCCAGGGTTTTGATACAGGTATAATGTTCCAGTCATTAAATAGGTGCTAATTTATCTTTAGTTTTCTATCAGAAAGGATTGGATTCAAGAAGTCAAACAGAAGCAGCTGTGTTTGGGTTTGCTCTCACAATGATCATGAGGTGTGTGTGTGTGCGTGCATGCATGTGTGTGTGTGTCCAAGCCTTTCCTGTGGAAGCCCTCACACTATTTTTGGTTCACTTCCAGTTTCCAGTCGTTTCCAGTGCCAAAGCCACTGAGGCAAGAAAGTAAATGATCTTGGTGCGTTGCATAAAAATACAAATTAGATCCAGACTGCTGGATGGACACGTTTAAGGTATTTAGATTTAAAACAGATGGCAGCATGAGGGGACGCAACATTTATTTTTCTTCTTTTTCGTTTTGTTTTGCAACAAATGCAAAGACAAGAAATGTGGGAATATTTAATAGAAAACCCAGACAGTTCAGACGGTTCATCCGTCTGCTAAAGAGGCCTGAGCTCAATCAGATAATCAGGTTTTGTGGAGCAGTTATGAACAATTAATGTCTTCCCTGTTCGAGATAGCTTGCTGAATGGCATCAGTTTGGAGAGAAAGAGTTTAATTTTGACGAACTGACTGATAGTTTGAACAAAGCCCAGAAGAATGTTCTTGTTAAAACAAATTTCTATTTATGGATAAACATAAAATAAAATTAAAATAAAAAAGCACCAAAGGTTCATGCTCAATAATCCAGGTAAAAATCCAACAATTTTCAGTCAGGTCATCTGGACGGAATGTGACTAAATGCAATGAATAAACACATAATACATAAATAACAATTAAATGTATCATTTCATTATTAAATACATTATTAAATCATTAAATATGCATTTAAATTACTAAATACACCATTAAATAATGAAATGTACATTTTTAAATTATTTATTTCATGATTTATTTATTTAATTAATTTTACCTTCCGCCCTCCAGTAACATCATGAAATTATATTAACTGTCAGCCTCACTCGTCAAACACAGTGGGCGGGACTAACCCTAACCCTGACGCATGATTGGCCACTCCTCACAGATAGCAAAGACAAATCGACCACAGATAATCGATAGGACAGAATTTTTTTTTTTTTTTTAGGAAGCAGTAATTGTGTTTACGTATTTTTGGATTAAAACTTTTTTCATCGGGCCGAAGCAATGGATTTCACGTGATCAGTGTTAGTCCCGCCCACTGAGTTTGACGAGTGAGGCTGACAGTTAACATAATTTCATGGTGACATACAAGGGTGGAATGTGATAAAATTAAATAATTAAATAAATCATGAAATAACTTATTTGTGTATTTAATAATTTAATTGTTTATTTAATGATTTAATGATGTATTTAATAGTTAAATTATACATTTCATTATTGCGGATTTATTTAATTTTGTCACCTTCCATCCTCCATGGTTTGTGGGACTCAGTTTGTTGGTAGCACCTCAGATTGAAGAAGTCCTCTGGATGAAGGATGAAACATCTCAGCATTTTAAAAGCAATTGCTAACTTTCTACTGTATATCTCAGTGATACATATTTCTTCTATAGCAGCATTCAGGTAGAAACTTTAGGGCTCAACGCTGAATACAGAACAGAAAAAATAACTCATTTTCAAGGTCTCTCTTGTAAATGAGCCCTCGTGACTCAGAGACTACCTTTTATAAATAAAGCTTGAATAAAATAGTAGTCATTTTCCCACGACTTATCTGCGTTTTCTTCTCGGTGTCGATCCAGCTGTCCCAGCTCAGTCCAGGAGCTTGCACAACAACTGCGTCCCTCAGACTACTTCCTGGAGCCCCTGCTCGAAGACCTGCGGCCGCGGGCTGTCCTTGAGGATTTCGAACGCCAACGATCAGTGCGAGATGGTCAAAGAGTCCCGTCTGTGCAACCTGCGGCCGTGCAACGTTGACATCACCAAACATTTCAAGGTAATAAAATCTGCACCTTCGGCTCCAAAAACAACTGCAACCTGTGCAGCACGTCACGTTTTTCTGTCTTCAGCCAGGAAAGAAGTGCTTGAACATCTACAGGGAAGATCAGCCTTCAAATTTCACCATCTCCGGCTGCGTCAGCAAGAAACCGTACAGGCCCAAATACTGCGGGGTCTGCGCCGACGAGCGCTGCTGCATCCCGTACAAGTCCAAGACCATCGACGTGGAGTTCCAGTGTCCCAACCAGACGGGCTTCACCTGGAAGATGATGTGGATCCAGGCGTGCTTCTGCAACCTCAGCTGCAAAAACCCAAACGACATCTTTGCGGAGCTGGACGGTTACTATGGTTACCCAGAAGTCGTAGACTGAGCACGTTTTTATTTCAGCTGGAATATTTTGTACATGGGTTTTTGGAACGACTACGTGCAACTCGAGCTGCTTTTGAAGAATATTTGAAGAGAAAAATATAAAAGAGCTTGTAAAATACTTAATTTATTAATGTCGCTTTTGTGCACATGCATTTAATAATCTTGTTAAAAAATTCACCCCTGTTGATAAAGCTTGTAGATATTTATTCCCCATCTCTAAATCCCTGTCTGTTAGTAAAATATCTTGTGAACAAGTGGACTTACTCTGAAAGAGTAGCAGTACCAACTTGTTTTTTGGAGTCAATCCAAACACAATGGCTGCAACTCAGTCAGTTTTACAGCTTATAAACTGAGATTAGGTATGGTAGTAGCTGAGAGTCATCCCCAACACAGAGAGCCAACAGATCATGCGAGATCTTGCAGTACTGCATGCGATGGTGTATTATATTATGCGGTTTACATGGTTTAGTGAAAGCACAGCAGCTTAACATTAGACGATAGTTTAAAACGGGGCTTTTCAACTGGAGGTCCGGGGGCCAAATGAGGCCCACGGGCGAACTCAGTTCGGCCCACCGATGGGTTCATTTTTAAATAAAACTAGATTTTAAACCATAAAACAAACATTTAATGGCAATAACTGCTGGATGTCTGACCCCTGAGCTTTCAGTAACTGTGGCCCCCGGAGCAATTTAGTTGAAAACCCTGTTTTTAAATTAAAATGTTGATTTAAACGGCGGCAGGCTTTTATTTTTGTGCATTTTTTATAACGATTTATAAGCAACAGTCGAAACACAACCCCTTAAGATGGCTTTGTCAAAAAAATATGCAACTAGGATACAAACTGTGTTACAAGATTTTATTGTCATTTTTTAATAAATACAAACCGTTATGATTTTAATGCTTCTCTACAGCAATAGATGGTTTGTGCATCTTTACAAAGCCGTGTTTATATGTTTGTAAAGTAAAATGTTGCTGTAGTACAAGTAAAATACAGGTTAGGCTCTACGACTAATCCTCGTAATGTTTGGACCTTCTTTTCCTTTTTACTCAGCCACAAATCCACAAACACGAAGGAGCGTTGCAGCTCGAGTGAACAATGCCATGGCACTTTTGTCGTTTTTGTTTTTGAATGCATAGAAATCATTTAAAAATAGGAGAGGAAAGAAAACAAAGCAATAAAACGTGATGGAGAAGTTTTTCTGATTTTTGTATTTCGATTCATTACAAAGCAAATTCTCAGTCGCATGTTCTAAAAATAAAAAAGTTCTTGTTCCAAACACAGTTTAGGTCATAGTTCACATGTAAAGTAAAAATTAAACCAGAATCTTCTGGAGAACAAAAAAAAAAAAATCCCAACACCCACAAAGATAATGCATGCTGGCAATAATTAGCATATTTACAGGACATTCTTGAACTTTTTCCCTTAATTTATAAAGTTACCCATTAAAATGAGACAACAGCCCTCTCTTAATCATTCAAATGCCTCCACATCTACTAATCTGCTGCTATGCACACAAAAATAAGTTTCAGTCATGAGAGAGATGTGAGTAACTGATCAGTTAATGTTGGAGAAAACTGATTGTGGCAGAAGTGGGTAAAAACAAAATGAAGCAATGATGAAATGGATTTTGTTTGAATGCATAAAAGATGAACTTTGAGCCACAGCTTTCTCTGATGTTCCTAAACGCTGCGTTGCCTCTAACTGCACTCATACCCGACAGTCCACACTTGTTATGTTCGAGTCCCTGAACGACCTCAACCTCCTATTTAATTTACAAACGTTCAAATTTGGGCCTCTCGGCTGCAATAAAACATGTACAGACGAGAGTCCTTTGCGCGTCTTAACATTTTTTGCAACTGCATCAGGTGCGTCTGGAAGTGTGTGTGCACAGTTAGGAGGCAGCGCAGCGCAAACTGGAGGACCTTTGGAGAGGTTCGTGCGCCTGCAGTGGCAGCTTGTTTAGCAGGAGACTTCGGTGGACTTGGGCACCGACTGGTCCATGTTGTTGGCCGCTCCGTCCGTGTGGCTGCGGCTGCGCTCGTTGGTGTGCGAGCGCGAGCGGTTCCCCTCGGTGGTGTGGGAGCGCGAGCGGTTGCCGTCGGAGGTGACGCTGGAGCCGGAGGCGGTGCGGGAGCGGGCCAGGCGGGTCATGCTGGCGGACGGCACTGAGAGAAGAGGATTTAAAGTGAAGATGGTTCCAATGTTACTGAATACTTCTAGATTTAAATTATACATTTCTGTGGAGTTTTGGTCTTTTCCTGACATTGACATACAAAGTACATATAATTATTATTTGAATGTTTATACAGTGGTGCTCATTTATCAAAGTTTTGGCACTGGATGACTTTTGACATAAGACTGTAATGATCTGCAGGTCATGTACCTGCAAGGTGCTACTAATGGAAATAACTCTGGCTTTAAGTTCATGCATCATGCAACATCTGGTTTCCAGAGTGCCACGCTGAATGCAATCAAAGGCCCTGATGTTGAAGTGCAAAAAAATTCTTACAAACATTTAGGAAAGCATTTCCAGCTTTTTTTTTTCCCTCCATTTCCTATGTGGACTATTTGTAGCATGCATGTTCAGTGAAGATAAAACTGCTTGTAATACTGTGTTGGTATATAAGACACGCTTTCTGTAAACTGGCACTTGTAGTAGATTTGTTAGCTTAAAATAGAAAAATGGAGGTATACTTTTTGGAATGGTTTTGCTCAGTTTGTTTCTGGAACTGCAAACTGCTAGAAAAATAAAATCACTAAAGTGCTAAGCAGGACGTGGGAGGTCCGGGTGTGAAGGGTGCTGCAGCACCCCCTAATGCATGGGTGGGCAACTTTTTTTTTCCAGAGGGCCAAATCAAGTTATTGAAAGCAATCAAAGAGCTTCACAGAGAATTAGAAATAACTTTTCTTTAAAACAGATGGCTTTTTCTTGTTGTAGCATAGTTAGCGTGCTTGATTAAAACGTGTCTCCCCAATCATTTTTAGGATGTAAGACTCTAAACTTTATCCTATAAAATATCTTTGTTAGCTTACACGTGCAAAATAAAAATAAAAAAAAAAAAAAAAAATTAGTTGACGAAAAAGATGGTTTTAGTCTTTTTAACGCAAAGATTTTTGATGTATCTGTCCAAGATGCTTAATTTAGATGAGATTGTTCAGGGGCCACTTTTGGCCCTCAAGCCATATGATGCCCACGTCTGCCCTAATGCATGTAGGACACGCATGTTCAAATACATTGAATTAATTATATACTGTATTAAAAAAAAGATTTTATGAATGTTGCACATGTTTCAATTCAAATATTTGATAACGAGTTGTATGAAATAAGATATAAACCAATACTGTAGTACATTTGTGCACATTTTTACTAAAACTCACAAAAAGTAGTGCAGTGTTCGCTTTTGACAGCAATTTTTCAGATACTGCTTGATCAAAATATGCAGTTTATTTTTTATGTACTTATCCAAAAAAAGGCAAGTACAGCCTGTGTACATTTCACTGGATACATTTGATACTATGACATTCTTTATGAGTTTAGTTTTACATGTTCACACACGTTCACAGCACCCCCTAACTAAAACACGTTCACTGCTACATCATAATAAAATGCTGTTGTGTTTTCACCAAAATGTGTGACAGATCTCAAGAAACAAAAGGGCCACAGCTGCTCTTTTGTTGGCTTTAAAGTTACGTCTGGATTAAAAATTCAAACTAGCTCCAACTTCTGCCACGAATCATGTCATTTTTACACGGCTGAGATTTAATCTTAATTCATTCACATCATATACAATACAGGTAGTCCTCGGGTTACGACGTTTCGAGGTTACGACGAATCTCTTATTTCGAGTTACGCGGTTTTACGTCGTAAACGTAACGCAGCGGCGGAAGAATACAGAACTTGTATTTCATTATTAAACGTACTGTACAGTATTTTATGTGTTTTTTGATAATTATATAGGGTACTGTGTTAGGATAGCTAAGTGCTTGGTAAAACAAGTACTGTACATGTATATGGTACGGTAATTACGTACGTTCCGACTTACGTTGAAAATCAGTTTACGACGCCGTGTAGGAACGGATCTACGTCGTAAGTCGAGGACTACCTGTATATTGTTTTAAAGAAAAAAAAAATTCTTTAAGATTTCACTTACAG
>JARVGQ010000737.1:14726731-14741464 GCA_031762355.1 Hypsolebias martinsi | reverse complement strand
AGTAGTAATTAGAGGAATACCTTTTTATTGTTTTAAAGAAAAAAAAAAATTCTTTAAGATTTCACTTACAGATTGCTGTAATTTTGAGCTAAGAAGAAAAAAAAGCCATAAAATTACGAGAATAAAGTCGTTGAGTTATTTTGCAGCTATCTTTTTTTAAATTTTTTTCCACGAGTTGGATCCACGATGCGACCTGTCAATCAATCCAGTAGGTATGTCCAATCTGAAGATAAATGAGTCGTAATATTATCCTAACTTCGACACAAAGCAGAGTATACAGCATGTTAACTGTGGTAAAATGAAGAATGTTGAGCATCTTGTCAAATTATACTTTGGTAATGGTTTTACAAATAAGGAGATAGTTAATCTGTTAATCAGCATCAGATTATTATCAGTATCAGGACTTTGAACCTGCTTACAGTCAGGTGGTGCGCTCTGATGGGCTGCAGCAGCTCTGCAGGTAAAGAGCATTTAGCTTCAGATTGGTCATTTGCTGACACGCCTACTGGATTGATTGACTGGTCGTGTCGTGGATCCAACTCGTGGGAAAAAGTAAATAAACAAGAGCTGTAAAAAAAAAAAAAAAAAAGACCCGTACGACTTTATTCTCAATATTAATAATTTAGTCTCGTAATTTTGTGGCGTTTAATGTTCTTTTTTCCTAGCGTGGCCGTATCCATTGTACTGCAATGCTGTGGTGAACAAAGATTATGACCTCTAAGAGCAAACTTCCACTTCTCATCACAAGGTGGCAGAATATTTAGGAACAGGTAAAGTCTGCAGACGCTCATGATTTCAGTATATTCAGTGCAATCTCTTGTGGAAGGGAAACCTTTATCTGATCGGAGTGTGTAACCTGAATGTGTTCAGTACTTACTGTATCCCATGCCCTGAATGAAGTACTTGAAAGCCTCTGTCAGTTTGCCAGGCTGCAGAGTGCAAAGACAGATGATCAGTCTCATTGTCATTAATAATCACTTCAGTTTACGTAACACAGACACTCATCCTGCAGCTTATGGCCCAGGATCGGAGATATGACAGCTGCTTCGAGCAGGTGCTGCTCAGATTACATTCTCACCACAGTGCCCCGGGTCTACTTCTTGTTAATGCTCTTAAGTGCCACCTTCTTATGCTATCCACCCCTCCTCCCACCTGAGCATCTGTGCTAATTGTCCAGCTCTGAGGTGCAAACAGATTTGGATACACACCTGGTCGACTTGGGGCATGCCACCACAATCAGCCATCTGCAGAGAAACAGAGATATTTTATTCTTGTAGCTATAACCTCGAAGCCCTAAACGGTTTTTTTAGTGTTTAAATTTTAGATTTGGCTGACAGAAAACGCAGGTGAACAGAAGTGGGTCACTTGTAGTCTGAACAGGCAGCATGTGTATGCACGTACACGTGGAATTACTGCAGCTCCAGTTAATGTGTCACCAAGTAAATGCTGAGCCACTGGAAACTTATCAGCCAAAGCATTTCCATCAAGGCTCATAATCGGAACAAAAAAAACGCAGGAGAGAGGGGAGGAAGCGGGCTCTCACCTTAAGCAGGGTGGTTTTTGTTGGGTCCAGTTTGGTGTTACATTCAACCTGTGTACAAAACAAATGCACTCTTTAAAAAAAGTTTTTTTTCTTATCACCTAAATGCAGTAAAATTAAACTGGGTGGTGTTCGTGCCCCCTGCCTGAGCTGAAAGTAAAAATGGCTACACAAATCTCTTGACTTTAAGAGATTACATCTAATCTGAGTCACTTGATCTTTGTTCCCAAAGCCATTTTGGTTCAAGTCCTGTTAAATATTGTCCTGAACTGAATGGAAAGCACATTCACCACAAGTGCGCTAATAAAAACGCTCGTGAAAAGTTTGGTCGATCAGCATCAAGGCGTCGTTTCAATGCTTCTGTGAACTGCGTGAACTCACCACAGCGTCCACAGCAGGAGAACTGTCACCAACCACCAGCAGAGAAGGGCACCTGGACGAGGGAGACAGTAGCATTTACTCTAGTGTAACAGATGGTTTTTCAATTCAGTTCAATTCATTTATATAGTTCCAAATCACAACAGAAGTCATCTCAGGGCAGCTGCTACATGCATTTGTTTACCTACGGGAACGGTGGAAGTAGGGCTGCACGATACTGGATTTTTAGCTGATATGCCGATATGTTAAAGCTTATTTGGCTGATAATGGATATCAATATCAATGTTGGTATTGGCATTTTAATTCCACTGCTGTGGAATTAAAATACTACATTATTCTGCATGGTCTTTGCATATCGGTGAGTTATTTCGATGGAATGGCCGATGTCCGATATGTACGGTAACTTTCTTGCTAATATCAGCTGATACGATACTATACTGATAATATCGTGTATCCCTATGTTGAAGTGACTGAAAATAGGGTAAATGCTAAATTAACCATTTATATTCATTTAAGTACACAGAGTAAGTTCAGCAGACCATGCAAGTGTTTTGTTTACATTAAGTGCAGACCCGCATTTTGGAATTGCACTCAATATATCTGGAAAACGAGCGAAGTACACTCTTTTAAACTGGAGAATGTGATGAAATTCTTCGTTTTGTTTAAAGTTGGACGTCATATTTTATACTGATGAATTGTTGGTGGGCATCAAAACGACCAGGTTGTGTTTCTTTTCTCCTTTTCTCTCTCATATAAATGAGAGATTTCACACATGCATTATTCCACAGTTGACCCGTGTTTCTTTATTACTTTGCTTGTTGAGCAGTATTTGTGATTTTCAAGTGGAATTCTGTGGAATATTTTTTTTTAACAATGTTATCTCTTTGAACAACCTCACTTTGGAGAAACAGAGTACTGTTTTGACCAGAAGGACAAACTAGCACCTCGCTGACATCAGAAATAAATCAATTTTTAAACAGTTTATAGCAATTCATCTTAGTTTTTTTTAAATAAACCCTTACATTCAGATTACATGATGATTTATATTGAAGTCTACAGAAGCAAGAGCCTGCTATGGCACTTCTGGTGCAGCTTAGGACACTTGGAACAGGAATATTATCTCAGTTCTGCCAGAATAACCATGTAAAGTAAATGCAAATTTTAGAAAAATGGCATTTTGCATGAACGGCTATGAAACTGTTGAGAATGAAGTTGTTTTAGGAAAACAATTCACTTGTTAACATTTTGACTAGCTGTTTGTTGGTCAGTCAAGTCAAAATAAACTCTTCAAACTAACTTGCATCAGATAAAATATTAATTGTTCACAGAAACCCACATATTCTGAACTGTATTTTATAAACTTTGACGCAGCTCGGACTTACTTGAGAGTCCTGGCATTGATTCCAGGGACAGGCCTCTCGATTTCCAGATCCCTTCGGCTGTAGAAAGATCATTACAACAGCAGACGTAAATAAGTACTTATATAAAACTACTTCATCTGAACTTTAAATTTCTGAATCTGTCTAACAGCTGTTGTACCTTTCATAAGACTTGACAAAGAGTTGCAGGTTAAACTGGTTCATGTCGTGTATGATGTGGTGGCGGTACGTAGCGATTAAGTCTTGGTTGTGGCTGATCTCCGTCTGTGACGATGAAAATCCACGATGTGAAGCCCCAACAAAAGCTTAGCTAAAGCTCATTTTTAGTTAAAGATGCTGAAACTAAAATATTTGAAACGGTACCTTTCCAAAGAGGTGGGTGATGATCATGTCCGGCATGGCGTGAGCCCAGCCGCTGATCTAAAATTAAACGCAAAGTCACATTTGGTTGCAAACCTGTTCCAAAATGTTGCTTTTAGGGAGTTCTGCACGCTTAAACTTGCAGTATGTGTGTTGAGGTGTTACCTTGTGTGCAGCCCAGTCCATCCATCCTTCAGCACATGGGTTGATGTTGATGAGCATCAGACCCTCCACCATGTTTGGGTAGTCCAGCTAAAAAAAAAAAAAAAAAAAAAAACAGCATAAAAACAATAAAGATGTATGATTTTTTTTTCTTAATATTGGGCCATACACAATTAAATTCTGTGTTGAACTGCAAGCATGTGCTCTTTTTGAATTCTTCACTGCTTTGTGGGGATGCACGATATTGGATTTTCGGCCGATATCCGATATGTTAAAACTTATTTGACCGATAACTTCAATACTGATATTTCCCTCCCTAGACCTACTTACAGAGACTACATAACTTCCTCTGCTGTGGAATTAAAATACTACATTAATCTGCATGGCCATTGTCAATTTGGCCTGATACCAAATCCAGATGCCAAAAAAGGGCTGAAAATGATGCAACACTTCAACTTGGATTATGTTTAATGTCAAATTCATTCATGGCATTTACTCTCTGTAACACCATGAAAACACTTGAACAGTGCAAATTTGTAAATTTTCACAAATCTAAACTCAACCTGTTCACAAGCGACACATGTAAGTAGTAGTGCATTAATAGATTTACTATTATTATATATGCTATCAGTTTCCGACACTTTAAAAAAACTTCCACACCATCGACATTGTCTTCTTCCTGGTCCGCTGTGATCAGATCAGGTAGACGCACGTGACGTTATAACGTTTTGCTGGCGCTGCAGCATCCTTGTCTCTGGGTTGTCGTACAAAAACAGTGCCTTTTATATCGGGGAGTTATTTTGATGGAATGGCCGTTGTCCAATATGTAACTTTATCACCAATATCGGCCGATATCGATATTATGCCGATAATATCGTGCACTGCTATTTTATTGTGGGGGGGATCTACTTTATGAATGCAACCAGTTGTTTTCATGCAGACACATTTTAATAAGCTCTAACATCTTACATAAATTGCCATTTTTACTGTTTTTAATGTCAGATAAAAGCAAAGTCTAGTCCATTATACTGCACTGTAATCGACACTATCAGCTACAGAGGCTGCAGGAAGGAGTTAAATGTTGTCTTTGTCGACCTTCTGTCAACTAAGTGAGACGTCCTGCTGAGAACAGTGTTATTGTTGAGCCAATCGTGAACATTCCTCTTGCCTTTATGGCTCAGCAGGGCTCAAACAATAAGCAGATTGCCAAAATGAGCAAAAAGCAGCAGAAATCCTCCTGATCTGGCTCTGCTAATCCACGATTGATTAAAACTCGAATCGTGAAGGGTGAACGTGAGCATAGCGTGTAGGCTTACGGCGAATCTGGTCAGGACGTAGGCTCCGGCTCCAATGCCCATTGCGATGACGCTCTTCAGCCTGTGGTGCACAAAGTTTCAGGGGTACTGTTAGAACAACGGGTTAGAAGACTCCCTGAATATAACAGTGACATGTCCGCATGAAAACTGAGGCTCAATTTACCCAAAGTGCTTCAGCACCAGAGGGAACGTCTCAGCCAGCTGGTCCATGGAAGGGTACTCGTATCTGGAAAATACAATCTGTTACAAGTGTTTATCTCAATAATAAACAGCCTTATCACCATATATGGCTCGTTCTTATGAGGGTTTCATTGTGTGCATGATGTTAAGGCAGCAATAAGATGAGTCAAAGTATCACCATCAAAGCCGAGAGTTAGCAGACGAAGATAAACACCCGTCCCCAGAGACAAATTTGTCAAATTAGGTTGCCTTAAGTCTTTCGGCTGTTGAGTCAAAGGTCGCAGACAGCCTGACACACATCAAATGTCATGTGGCTCACCCGGTGGAGAAGGTGTTGGCTCCTTCATGCTGCCCCGGGGCGTCGACGTGACAAACGGCAAAGTGCTGCATGATTTCTGCCATGTCTTCATGGTTGAAGAGCGTGTCCCAGCAGGTTTTGTCTGGGAAAGCAACAGAACAGTGGATAAATGACACACATTCCAACTGGAGCTGGGGAGGATGGTTGGAGGGGTTCAGATGCTTCGCTTGTAAGCGACTTAATATGAAACACTCGGCTCTGTCAACATATCCTGAAGACACATGGTACAGGTGATCAAAACTCCATGGGGATTTAGGGAACGACAGATGTTGAGTAAGTAACGGGGCTTACGGTTCAGTCCAATGTCGTGGAAGGTGAGGATGACTGGTCGGTCTCCTTTGGGAGTCCCCTTCATGGTGCAGCGGATTCTTCCATGAGGAGTCTCAACATCGTGCTCCTACGGATGCAAGCAAACAGAAACGTATGAACAAAACTTCGAAAAGGCACAAAAACGTACGGTAATCTGGCGGTTTTTCCAAGTCAAACATGAACAGGGGCATCATTTCCAAGATTTCACTGCATCCCTCCCAACCTGTCCACAGAAATCTTTACTAAAACTTTACAAGAACGCCGATCGCAGGCCGCCTAATCCGTGAACATTCTAAAGGACACTACAGAGTGCGTGCGAAAAGAACTCCTGCAGTGTACTCACACTGACTTCTATCTCGGCAACAATCATCTCCACATCCGAATCCTCCAGAACCATGCTTGCAGAAGTTGTTTGCGGCTTGCTACCCAACACAGCAGCTCCTCGAGCTACAGACCTAACCCTCACTAAGCCTCTGATGTTGTTCAGCCCTGCACTTTTATACTCTAGCTGCTTACCAGTTGGCTTAAGCTCCCCCAGCCTCCCATGGTGCCTTGCAGGCCGGTCAAAACAAGCTAATTCTAGTTGAACATATCCTTAAATTGGATCAGCCAAAGTCAGGCAGAGCAGCATCCGCTGCTGCACTGACATGGGGATGTATGACTGAAGGATCAGTAGGAAAACGTGCTGAAGGCAAGATGGCAACTACTGTTCAGCAATATTTAGGAATATATTCTCAAAAAGGGATACTATAAAAAAAAAAGATTTAAATGACCTTTATGACTCTAAAGAGCTAAATAAAAACAGATTTGATTAAATTTACTGCCTGCAACAAGCAAAGCTACTTCTGTAGTGTGTGTAATAGTGCACAATACTTTCAGCAGTAAAATGTGTTTGCATGACTGTTTGAGCAAAGGTGTTCACTGTTGAAGCTAGAAGAAAACACCATGATATGGTTAACCTTGCTAATCACAGGTCACCAATTATCAAGCTCAGCCCCAGATTCCTGCCCTGGATACTCTGAGCGATTCAAACAATAAGTGTCAGTCTGCCTTATCTACTGGATTTCTACTCAAACCTTTGAGTGGAAAACACCAACTAGAAGTTGGAATTTCAAATATTCAGATTCCTCACCAGTCCTGACCTCAAAATCCAATGTGGCGGCCTTGTGCCTAGAATGCTGTGACAACTGCAGGGGTGGACTTTATTCCCTTTTGTCAGCTTGTATCGCATTAATTCACACATTTCTCCAACTTATAGTGAATATTGGGTAGAAATTCTGGGGGTTCGTGTGGGTCAGACCCCACCACCGGCTACCTCAATTTTGGAAAAACAAAGCCGGACACCACCAAAAATATATATATATATAACTTGAAAATTAAAATAATAATAATAATAATTTTAAAAATATTAAAAAAAATCTGCATAGCCACCATTTATGTAAGCAGAACGATGCATTTATGCCTTTCAGAATTGTGCCCACCCCTATCAGCTCAACAATGGTTCAGTCCACTGATCCCTGACAGGAAGGTAGTTCACTTAAACTCTACTCAAATCACAATATTTTATATTTTTCTAGATGGAAACCGTAATATGTGTTCATTAATGTTTAAAATAATCTGATCAACAGAAACAATAGATCCTGCTTTATCATTTCATAAACACCACAAAAAAATAATCAATGTGTCTGAAGAATGGTCGTCTGATGCAGCGGGTATTTTTTAAATTGGATTGAAATCTTCTGATTGTGACCATGTTTTATTGTGTATTTATTTAAAGCGTGTAAATCTGCTACAAATCCAACAAAATTAATTTAAACCAAATTAAATTATCTTCAACATGATTACAAACCATCTACATAACTGAGAATAACTACAGTTGTATTTTACGTTCATTGACAGCTTCTCACAATAATTCACCTGCAAAGTTTAGTGACCGCAGCATTTTGTTTACATGTTTGCATTGCATCATATGAACGCTGCATCTAGTATCTTAGTGGTTGTGATTCATTCCTTTTAGACTTTATGATGATGCATGAATGCATGTCAGATATTTAGTAACATTTTTAGCAGGGGCAGAAAGTCAGTGCTGTAGTTAGTTTAGTTTCTGACAATTGTGTACCTGGTGAACACGGCAATGAATGTTTAGTTTTCATTTACCGTATTTTTTGCTGCATAAGTGGCATTTCTTTGCATAATTTTTCATGCCGTGACTTACAGGCCAAAGTGATGCATTTATGGATTTTCCCCATATTTATAAACCAATTTTTGTCTGTGATATGACGAATTCCATTCATTTAGACAGAAAAATTTAGAACAGTACCATTTTCAGCCACTAGACAGCAGCAGAGTAGTAAGGCATGCTATTGTATCATGCAATGGGTAAAAGTGGCTATAATGACAAATTCAAAAAAGTTAAAGACAAAAACAACTGGACATTATTTATTATATGTTATACTTTATTGTTTGTCTTGAACTTTTTGAATTTACCATGTCCTGGATGACTGAATCTTCACCAGCTATTAGTGACACAGTCGGCTTGCCACAGTCTTCCACCTTTGTTCTGCTTGCTGCTTGGAGCAACCGTCAAACCAGCTTCATTTTGCTGCATCGCCCCAGCGAAATGCAGCTAATTTGACCATTAAAGTGCATTTATTAAGCAAAAGTTCAACCTTTGCTACAATTTCAAGCAAACAAATAATTGTTTTTAAGTGTTAATATTGTTAAATTCTTGTTAAAGTTGTTAAAGCCCCCCTGTGCACCATTTGGCAGCCCATCAATTTTTGGCACAACACCGGCCCACATTTCCAGGTTGTCAGCGGTGACGCACAATAAATGCGACGTATACGGCAAAGCAACATATTTATGGATTTTTTTCCACTTTTTTAGACATTTTTGGACTGGTGTGATTTATAGGGCGGTACGGCGTGTATAAGCAGAAGACACGGTACCTTACAGTTAGTTTGGTCACTTTGAGCATCACTAAATCCCACTTGCTTGCAACTCAAACAGTTAAGTTGAACGTGTCACAATTCTCAGATCTGTTTCATTTAGACTCTGCCTTCTTCACTTGTTATGATTACACTGTTCACAGTCCAACTAGTACAAATGAACTTTTTTTAAATCAGATTTTTGTCACGTTCAAGATACAAACGGGCTCTTTGAAAGGACTAAACATCACTCTTCACACTACATGTTTCAGATCAGCTCAAAATTAGGCCTGCACGACATTTGAAAACAGGCAGTCAGTTGTGATAAACCCACTGCCCTCTTTTCCTACCGTCCTCATGACGCACACAACTACACTGAACTTTAGAATTTCATCTTTGTTCTCCTAAATCAGCTGTGGGGATTAATGCTAGTGGGGCTCAATCTGATCACATATATCAATAGGACACCGTTTGGGTGTGTGATTTATTGCAACACTTTGTGAGGCTGATACACAGCAATGATCTCTCTGAACACTGTTCCCGCATCGGTGTATGAAAGTCTCTTTACGACACTTTTAGAGGTGTTAATCATTTGTCAAACATTTACAACCTACCTTAAACTACTTGTAAAACACCTATAAAGTTTTTATACGGGTGCAATAGTCGTACAAAGAATTCCCCGAAAACCAGCCTGTCAAGCTACTTTTGACCGATCGATCCGGTCACGTCCGACAAGACTGAGCTTTCGGAAAGCGAGCAAAGAGGCGTGCAGCAAAACTCAGCTGCATCGAAGTCGAGCTCATCCAACAAACGTGCAATGATTTAAAATTAGACGGATGAACTCGGTTTGTAGCAATGCTTTAGACGCAGCAGCACAGATACGCGTGCACATTTATTTCACCTTAAAGGCGAAGAAGAAGCTCCAAGTGAAGCGACATCACTTCCAGTAGAAAACAACATTAGTCGGTCCCTAATTCAGTTTATGTCCAAATAAAATCAGAGCAGATGAGGAGTCATCATCATGATCGATGATTGAGCTGCAGAAATCAGTGGCTGGGGATCACTGTTCACATCAGCCACTAGATGGTACCAGAAAAAGATGAGTCGTGGTTTGTAAAATTAGCACTTTACAAACAAATTCTGTCAAGCTTGCTTCATCTCACTGATTGTAAAACCACTTAGATGTTTTAATTTGTGTGTGTTTACCTTGACAACAAGCTGCTGCACAGCTTCTCTCAGGCCCTAAAAGGAGAGAACAGAGAAATGAAAGTGCAAACTTAATAAAAACAGATAATATAATTTCATATCCTATAGGGCCTCACCCAGTTAATTAACCCATTTTCATACTGGAGGTTTGATCCACAGCACAATTCTGTATTTGCAGCTAAATGATCAGTCACTGAGGTTAACTATTTGCCAACTCTTTTAAGTCAAATATTAGTTCATCGTCACAAAACGGTATCTAAAGGTACAGTGAACTGCTGAACACGTTATTCTAACAGGTCAAAATAAATGTTGCAAAACTATTTTTGCATTTGCATTGACTTTCAGCGCACATACCGGTAGTTCCCTGTCCACCAGCAGAGGTTTGGACTCAACTACTTGGATCTCGTCCATTTCAGCGAGCTGTAGAGCCTGCAACAGAACGGAGATGTTCAAAAACGTTCACGAACAAAATAAAAAGCTGCGCAGAGATGATTTGTTACAGAAATACTTGTCAAAATTCCAGCAAGGGATAAAGTGTGTTCTTTGGTATAAACTTATGTTTTATGTTATTTAAGGGAGGAAATTGAGCCGAAGACAATAAAAATATCAGACTGTTGGAACCCCGTGGGGATGGGGAGTAATCTGGGGCTACCAAACACAGCAGGAGAAGTAAATACACAGAAAAACCTGCAGAGACTTGCAGTTGTGACCTGCAGCGACACGAGGATCAGCAGAAACACGGACTATCAGGACGCAAAACCCAGTAAAGACGACGTCCAGGCAGCTGGCGGACAAATATGGAGTTCTAGGAGAAGACAGGAAATGTGATCCGACCTGCTCTGAAACTTGCTTAAAGGTAACAACAGCAGAAGCCGATTGTCAACAGAGCAGGATATTTGTCTCAAGATGGGGGGGGGGGTGCGCTTCAGGACGGGACACTTTGAGCGGAGCATTCGAATGAAAAAGAAGAGGAGGAGAAAACAGAAAAAGGAGAGAGGAAAGGAGCCAAGCTGTGTAGATCACACTGCTTTGTTAGAAGAACATGCAGGCAGTGACTGTGCATGCAAATCAAATTATTCAGCTAAGAGGACTCTTTGTCCACCGGCCTTGGTCACCCCTGAGGGTTGGGGGCGGGGGGGCACCACTGACCAAAACACATCTACACAAACAGGAAGCAACGGACGGTTCCCAGCTACACATTCCAGCCACTTTTCAGCCTCTGCCATTCTTGTTTTTTTCCAGTCTCTAAGAATGTGCTCTCCATCTTCCGAACCACAGAAGGTTCACCTACTTCTAAAACGGCTGAGAGGTTGTCACGGCAACCTGCAGTAAGCGAAGGTGACCAATTCTGTTTAAAAACGCGGCTGTCTTGACAGAGCACGCCCCAAAACGCACGTGTACCACGCCTGCTCCTGAGACAGAAGAGGAGGATCAAACAACAGGTTCGATTGTCTGCAGAGCTCCAAAGATGGAGCACCGCAGGAGCTTTGTTGAAGAGGGCACGAGACTGGCCCACGCCGAGATTCCTCAAGTCATGTGACACAGAAAAGGAACGTCTGATCTGACTGAAAGAAAGGAGGCGACTGTCTGATCACTTTTCAGATAATAGAGTGTGTAGGTCGATAAAACCTGAACACGAGCAATAAAAAGTGAAACAGTTCTCTTGATGTTTGGTTCTGTGCTGAGATTATGATCAACCGTCAATATCTTACCTGGTGAAGATTGCTCTTTGCCTCAGGTTTAAATCTGACTGGATTTATGACGAAACTTTGCACGTGTTCAAAAGATTCAAATCGTCTCTCTAAACTGTCCCAGAGTCGTTGTGGGCATCTGGATTCTCAAAGTCAGTTATTCTAGAATGGAAGAGCTGTTTTTTTTTGTTTTTTTGGTCAATATGCATGCAAACTCCTGACCAATTTTGCCTGGAGTTTAGTTAAATGTCAGGGGATTTTTTTTTTAAATACAACATTAAAACATGTCATTAAGCAGTGTGTTTTGTTGCTCATATTGTTGTAGCACATTGGCATATCAGCGCCAAATTAAAATTAAAAATAAAATAGCATTTCAACATTGTATTGCACAGCTATATCTGCAGTTTTCAAAACATTCCTGCTGAAAGTACCTACGGCTAAACGAAAAGGTGCTACAGCTAACCGCTAATGCTGTTATTCTCTGTGCGTAACCCCACAAAGCAAAACTCACAGCAACGTAATGGTTCAGCTTATGAATGCAGTCAAAATTAAACTTCTTTGCCACGCTGAGGCTGCTCAAAGAGCTATCTGTAACAGGTAAGATATTTATAACTTTTTTTCACACAAACCCACTTTAAAGAATCTGAAGTTACACTATAATAAAATAAATTATAGACTACTGTATATGATTAAGTAAATTATATTATGTTAAGTAGACTTTCTTGCACATTTCTCCAGCTGTTAGGCCTCTGGCAGCAGCAGTTCGGCTGAGATGTAGGTCACCTGCTGCTTCGCACCTACAGTGTGCTGAGCTCGAGTTTCACCTGGCCGAAAGGAGAGGACTAACGGGCAAAGCACCAATATACAGGTGCACTAATACCAAACATTACACGTACACCCAAAAGTTTCAGCCGGGGTACATTTGTTGTTTCTAATGAGGTTTCCCTGTACATGTAACTTCATCGTGGGAGAACAGTCGCACCTCTAGAACCTGGTCAAACCTGTTATTTTGGATAGAAGATCACATACTTTGGGAAAAAAGGAGGGGAAGGAAGAGTTTTGGTCTGGCAGAAAGTGAGACGGAGACGGTTATGCAATCATGACAGGAAACAGAGGGAGGATATGATGAAGTGTTGAGCATCTGAAAAGTGCTGCCTCAAACGCACACACACAAAAACTGCTACACCTCTGACGTGCATGTTTATGCTTTAAATACACAGATGTTTTAATGTGGAACACCAGAGTCGTGAAGTTATCTGGAAGAGGAGCATGAACAGATTAATTTGGACTTTGACAGTGAGTTTTTTTTTTAAGTGCCAGAATCAAGGCCAGGCCATGATCTTCAGTTTTACTGTTGTCCATCTGCGGACACAATCACTGCCTCTAATCTTTGAGAACTCATTTAATCTGTCAAATCCCTGGTTCGGAAAAATCTGCACAACAGCAGCCGAAGGGCTCCTGCTTTAAGCTGTCAAAGACCTACTTTTTTTTTTTTTTTTTTTTTGCAGACAATAATAAATATATTTACTTTTGCTGCAACTGTAAACGAATAAACAGGGGGAAAAAAACATGGCGTTTTTTATAGCAACAGCTGTTGTTTACATCCTGAGTCATCAAAAATCAGGGATCAAATTAATCTCAGAGGATTTAGAGACATGTCAACATTCACACAAACCCACCCTCCTCCACAAATAAATAAATAAATAAATAAATAAATTAGTTTTGACTCAAAACTATAAATATAAGATGAAATGCTACCAACATTCCCTTTTCACTTTTTTCCACCCAGCATCCCATTTGTTTTAACATTATGGCAAAATAAAAACAATGTACAAAAAAAAAAAAAATTAATTGTAGCAACAGTTTCTCCCAAAATGAACATTTTTTAACATTAAAAAATATATATATAGCCTATATACTGTATGGAGTTCTGTTTGTTGTTTTCTTTATGTGCATGTAAATTCTTCTAGAGCTAAAATGTAAATGTAAGTAAAGTAGTGCACGAGATGATAAATAGATGTCATTTAAACCCAAACATGCTCATAAATTAGTTTCTTTTTCTGAGCTAAACAATGGTTTTGGTCGTTTTACGCGCGAACAAAAGAAAAACAACGTGCTGCGCGAGACGCACGCTGCTGCTGCAGCCACGTGGAAACTACACGTTTTTCTTGTTCTTAGAATAATAATAATAATAGTAGTAGTAGAAAAATCATTCCGATCCAAAAAATAAAATAAAAAAAACTCCCACCTGTAGCTTTAACTGCGGATTGTCCTGAGATGAACTCTGAGGTCGGGGCTGACTCTGGGTCTGCTTTAACCTTCCGCTCCGTTTAAACAGCAGAGAGCCTCGCTGTGTTTATAAGGTGGAGGCGGATGTGAGCGTGTGTGATGGTGGAGGAGGGGTGTGTGTGGGGGGTGGTGTTTGAAGAAGCATTGATGATGGTGAAAAGTGGGAGGGGAGGAGGTGCGGCCCGGCCCACTTCCTCACACGGATGTCTCTGTTGGGCAACATCAGCTGGAGGGGAGGAGGAGGGGGAGGAGGCTGTTCACTCCCCTCAGCGGTTTGATGATGATGGGAGTGAGAGTCACATTCAGGACTCATCTCCATGTCTGAGTTCATATCTAGTTTTGGACAGAGGTCGTTGTCTGGAAGGTGAGCTCAGCGTATGCGTCGTGAACGACCCTCAGCTACTACCACGCAGAACTTCAGCTCCATACCTGCATGGAGCTGAAGACATTCCTTCCTGGGCTGCCTCATGTCCATGAGCTGTGGCGGCCTTCTCAGAGTCAGAGTCGGAGAGTCTTTATTGTCATTTGCACCACATGTGGTTCATGTGATGAAACAAAATGATGTACACAGGGTCCCAGTTACATCCAACAATAAAATGCAAAAGAAAACATTACTAAGATCTAAGATGTGAACTAAG
>JARVGQ010000737.1:14685526-14699338 GCA_031762355.1 Hypsolebias martinsi | reverse complement strand
CATCTTTGTGAAAAGAAACCGTCCATCATTAAACAGAGGTGGAGGCCTCCGGGTTCAACTGTCCCCCTCTTACAATGATGTTATTGCTAGTGTCACTCAGCCCTCTGTGAATAGCAAACAACCATCAGGGTGCTAACATCCTAGGGTGATGGGCCTCCATTTGAATGTCAAGTTAAGTCGAATTTATTTATAAAGCACATTTTAAAACAGCAGCTATTACCAAAAGTGTTTAACTATAAAAATGTATGGCAGTAATGTAATGAAAAAAATACAGTAATAACAAAAATGTATTTAAAAGCATCAAAAGAAAAACATGAAACACAAAACAATCAAATACTAAATCAAATCACACTGGGTTAAACGTCAGAGAAAACACGTTTTAAAAAATAGATTTAAAAACATGAAGTGAAGCGGCCTGTCTAATGTTGGGGGGGCAGATTGCTCCAAAGTTTAGGGGCCATGACTGAAAAACTCGATCTTTTCTGAGTTTCAACCTGTTTTCTTGGTACAACCAAAAGCAGCTGATCGGAAGAGCTCAGCGCCCGAGAAGGAACGTGGTTGAAGTAGGTCAGAGAGGTGTGAGGGCGCAAGGCCATTTAGGCCTTTAAAGGTCAACAGGAGAACTGTTATGTACAGGGAGCCAGTGAAGGGAGGATAAAACTGGTGAACTAGTGCTGGCTGTCAGCAGCAAACTGGTTGGTCCACTATGAGAAGGGGCTATTTACAAGACTGAGTTTGTTGCAGCTCCTCAGACTGAACGTCTTTTGGATAAAAGATGAAACGTTTCAACAAAGAAGACTCCGTCAGAGCTGACTCAGCCTCATTACGCTACAACGTTACTTGATTTTTCAGATTTCACTGACATTTACTGAACAAGAAATAAACTGGATTGCAGTCGGAGCCATCATCTGCCTCGAAACTGCAAATAGAACAACATTTAAATGTTTTCTCAGACGCAAGTAAAGATGGGCTTCAGCTCTGTGGAGCCTCGTCATCCTTCAGCCTCCACCATCTCAGCAGGAGGCAGCACACATCAAGGACTCGCTGCTGATGGAGCAAACCGAGCTCCATCTGCACAGAGACCAGAGCTGCTCTTTATTTCAGCAGCACACAGCAGTTACATCACTGGGCCAACATTTACTCGCCATTAAAGGCGCTACGTTCTGAGCATTTTGAGTGACTGAAACATCTCCTGGAATTTCAGGATTTGCTCGCGGGAATGTTATTTTAGTAAAAATGCTGAGCCACGGTGCTGTTTCTGGTTTATGTTGCTTTGAACCTGATGTACAAGCCTGTGCTTTATGAAATTTAAACAAAGGCTTTTGAGATAAAAACATGTTAATGCTTCTTGGTGCAACTCACCTTTGTGTACATTTATACACATTTTTTGTTGTAATAGTTTGAGTAATAAACTCAAACATATCTTTTTTATCCTTGTCACTTTATATTTAATTTAAATGTTCTCTTGATGCAAAATCAAAATTTCTCCCTTTCTGTTGTTCATCTACAGTCCAGCACCACAGTCATACTGTTAACATGCTAATCCAGTTTGTTAAACTAAACTTCATTTATTTCTAACTACTGTGCTGTTTTTCAACTTCTATGCTGATAAAACTTAGGTTTATACCTCTTCCACAAAAGGTCCTCAAACTAAACTCAAACGTGCACCATTTTCAACCTTTATCTACAAAACGAAATTAACAAAAACATTTTTTTAAATTAGTACAATTCTTGATCCTGTTTAGAAACGTATTAACTTTATCTAAATATTTCAGTGATTTTTATTATTTTTTTGCATAACTCCAGCAGATATTTGGGACAAAGACATCACTGTCTTGTTAACGCTCCCTATAAGAACACAACAGTCCAAATAATGTTCTTTAAATATTTTACTGCTGAACTGAAACAAAGTGTAAAAAGGAGCCAGAGTCCCACAAAACAGATAAAAATCCTGAAGAACTAAGAAGACTATAAAAAAGATTACAAGAAAATCTAGTTTTACTTGGAGTTTGGTCATATTCCATTTAGAGATTTTGCTAAACAAACAACAAAAAAATAAACTGTCTTCAGGATGTTGACACAAGAATGTCAAACAGGCCAGTTTTTGATGAACAGTCTTGTTTATGATGTCTGCACAAAATATTTCATTAATTAAAGGCGTTTTGATGAAGCATACATTTCCAGACATGAGGAGCATTTGTAACTGATGCTGAAATAAGGATCAGTTTGTATGAAAGCAGCTGCATCAGCATCAAGTCTGGTGTGCTGCCCCCTGTCGAGCAGGTGGAGTAACATCCAGCTGAAGATCAGAAAATTACAGTGGCCCTACACATTTGACAAAACGGAATTACATTTGAAAAAACAAACAAACAAAAGACAGACTTACATCTGAACAAACAGAATTATATTGAATTTTACTGAAAACAGCTAAAATTAGATTAAAAAAGCAATGAAAAGGTAGAACAAGCGTAAATTAGCATTAAAAAGCAGGAAGAACGTGTTTGCCCAAATAAGCAAAAATGAGCACAAAACAGTGGAAATGATCTGAATAAAGTTAAAATTAAAAGAAGAAACAGATGAAAAGTAGCCTAAAAGCAGAAAGAAGCTGAAATTACAAGGAGGAAGTGGAGAGATAAATCAGGCTGAAAAAAATTGAGTGCAAAAAAATGTGAAATTTGCTGAAAAAGCTATTCGCAAAAAACAGCTATAGTAGCTGAAATAGTAAAAAAAAAAAAAAAAAAAAAGGCTGAAATTTGCAGATGCTGAAAGGACCATAAGTATCTGAAATAAGCAGAAAGAAGTCAGAAGATGCAGAAAAATGTTATAATTATATAAGAATCTGAAAGGAGCACAAAACAGCTGAAAAATCTAATTTTAATATTTTATTTTATTTGCAAAAGGAAGCTAAAAGCTGAACCATAACAAAATGTGAAACAATAAAAGTTGTAAACACATCTAAAGAAGGATGTAAAATGAGCTCAGTTCATTTTCTATGAGAATAAAGTGGCAGAAAAAGCTAAAGTTATACCAATATCAAAAGTCTTAGCAGATCCTGAAAGAGCCGAACGTTTTAATATTTGTTGAAATACGATTGAAAACTGCAGGATGAGAAAAGCACCCAAAAAACGTACGGAAAAGCGTACCACATTGTGAATTCATTAATGTTCACACTATTAATTTCCAATCTAAATTGCACTCAAAACGTTCATGCTCAAAGTTTAATTCATGGTGAAAGATTTAGCAGCTTTAGTAAAATGAAAAGAATGATGCTGTGTCAAATGCAAACCTGCTGTCAAACATTTATCTCCCATACCAGAAAGAAATCACTAATTATTAGAAAGAAGTACTGCACTGAATGCTAAGAAAATACTTTTCTGAATTTGATGCTAGATTTTCATAAAAATAGAAATTCTTCTAAAAAATAAATAGCAAGATGCATTCACTGTCATTTCAATCCCAAACACAAAGACCTGATAACAAACCAGATGCTAACTTGTTTGACACTGCAGGGCGTGGTCTCTCAAAGTTAATAACAGTTTCTATTAAACTGTTTGTCCACAAAGTCTTACAAACCCTAAAATCTCAAGGACTTTGCTTTTATTTGTGACACAATCCCATCTCAGCTGAGAAAAGGAACAAGTTCTGATTGGTAAATATTTTTGATTTCAGACTAGAGCTTTTGACTTCTGCATCAATTTGACGTTACTGTGAACTCTTATTTTCACACAGTGAAGTGAGATGCACTTATGAATCTTAAGACCTTCTGTTGGGGCATAAAATAGCATTTTTAATCAGGGGAATATAAAAACATTTTGTCAGGTGGTTCATGTTTTTCAGACGCTGATGTTAGCCATAAATAATCTTAAACTTTATTAAAAACACCCATAATTCTTTGCTTCTTAATATAGCCTGACAGGGGTCTGATGCCAGTATTTTACAACCTTTACGAATATTAACAAGTTGCAACTTTATTTAGTTTCATTTAATCAACTCCCGAGTGCTTCAACTGTGATTTCTGAGTGAAACACCCTGGACTGAGTCAAATCCTGACAAACTCAAAGTTACTTGGTGGAAACAAACGACGCGAGACAAAGACTGAATGAAATAAAATGCCTTTTTATTGTTCAGCCGTGTCCGAACCTCGTCTCCAAAACAAACACAGCAGGACTACAACTGTTTGTCGACCTAGCTACCTTTGATAGCACATAAAACTGGGTTTATCAGACCACCAACGATAGCATTTAGATTTTTTTCTATCAGACATCCAATGATAGCATACAAAATACCCTACCAGTGATACTGTATATAAAACACTTGTCTCTAGATTTATCCCCAAATCCACCCTCAATTTTGACCCCATTCCCCTCTTTAGAACATTTGACACCGACATATTTTATGCTTAAACAAGCACATATTAAGAGTGCATAATTCTCCTTTTTGAGATTATATAAAAAAAACTACACAATGTTACACTTGAAGTCAGAGTACATTTCAACTGATTATTAGTGTTCTACACATTCGACCATAACCAAAGGAACATTGTATAAGATCACTATAACTTAACACTACGTGTAATATATGATATATAAAAAAAAAAGAAAATTACAAATGATTAGCTTAGAAGAGAAAATAAAGATGGCTAGTATGAAGGCAAGCTGGGTCAGTACCATAACAGATAATGAGTAATACAAAAGAAATAAAAAATAATAAGAAAAATAACAAAAAATTGATAATACAGGCAAAGCTGAACATATGTGTTTCACACTTAAGATCAACGTCATATGCACTCATTCAAATAGATCACCTGCTCTTATCTTTGATACTTGGAAATACTACTTTACCCCCTTGTGTCAACTTGCTTAAACAATCCTGTGGAAACCATCTTTATTTCTTGTGTCAGGCACCTACCAAGACCCCTTAATTTCTCTTTTTTTTAACCTTCCAACACTTTACAGGGCAATCGTAATGCTGTTTCAGACAAGACAGGACAGCCACAATGCAGGTTCTACTGGAAAACAGCTGCAACAAGAATGAAGAGAAAATCATATTGTGCTGAAATACATAGGAAAGTAGATTTATTCCCCTCCCTGAACTATAAGCTGGTAAATGTGGTCGGTCTTACCAATCTACAGGTCGGTGTCAAACCAGGCCAGCTGGTTGCTGTCCATCAGTTCCTGGCTGTGGCCAAGGTCTGGCAACGGATCAGTGTGGTGACCCAGGTCAGGCAGCGTGTCAGTGTGGTAGTCAGCAGCTTCCATCATGGGGTCCAACAGGGTGTCCTGCCCGTAAGCTGCTGGGTAGGCCCGATATGCTGAATCTGAAAGGCACACAAATGGTTCTAGCAAACTGTTCTAGCAGCTACGATTTGATCTGAACTACATTATAAGACTATTTGACAATAAGGAATCAGGATAACTTGGTCTTGGTTCTTTATAAGCTCAGGTTTTTCTCAGGGTAGTTCACAACTGGAAAGAGATGAAAGCCTCAAAGTGGCAACAAATGTTCAGTCGCATTTAATACAGTCACAGTGTATCTAAACTTATTTAACACTTAAATTATAAAATTAAGTGTTAAAAAACCCATACCATCTTGTCTGTAGGCCAGTGGATCTCCCTGTGCTCCCAAATCCAATCCTAGGTCTCCAGTCTATAAAAAAGCAAACAAGGACAAAGCTGCTTACTTGGCCAACAGCAGATCCCATAGTGCACTGTAATTACAGGACTGGTGTTCTGATATGAAATATAAATTTAACTGATGAAGAGACATCAAATTTAACTGAAAAAAACACTCAACTAAAAGGTCCCAAATAAAGTGTGTATTTGCTTTTTACAAGTTTTTCTTGTCTTGTGTAGCCATACAAAGCAACTTATTTGAGAGTGAGTTGTCCCTCTATCACTTGTCAAACAGTGTACTGTACATAATCCTTCAAAAGAAGAAACACCGTTGGAGTACAATTAAAATGCACAACCTGCTCAGATTTGTTGTGTATGTAAGACATTTCATCTTGTTTACAAAACGAGTGTGTGCACGTACGTCGTTCCAGGCCATCGGCTCAGTCCTGAACAATGAGCTGGTCAGTTCCACAGAGAGGCGTTTCTTGTAGTCCTGAGGTTTGTCCTCGGACATGCGGAACAGGACAGCGGCAGCATAGGTTGCTGCAGAAGAATACAAACAACGCAAGTCAAGCAACGTTAACATTCAAAAGTAAAAAAAATGTATTGTTGTGTACTCACCAACGCCCTCGTTACGAGAGTGCAGTAGCTCGGTGAGTGGTGCGGTGGCGCCCTCAGCTTCAATAGCCTCAGCAGCTTCTTTGTCCTGGGCCAGTTCACACAGAACACCTGCTGCAACACGCTGGATGTTCTCCACCGGAGAATACAGCAGCTGGGTACAAGAACAAACAAAACTGAGCACAAAAGACCCAAAATGCACATAATGAATTAAACAACATGAAAATGAATTTTGAAGTTAAGAATAAAAGTTGCTTTCTCGCAGAGTTTGTTTTTTCCAACAATAAATCAAACAGCTGCCACATATGTAAATTTAATTTTTAGTTGGGACTGTTCTGAAATAGGAACCTGGGTTTGGTTTTTACCTGGACAAAGAGTGGAATGGTATTAAGTCCTCTGATGACAATTCGGTTGTGGACATCCCGGGCCAGGATGTGCAGAGCTCCTGTGCACCCTTCAACTATTTCCTCCATACGCACACCCTCCTGTATGTGTGAGAGGAACAAATTGATTAAAAAAAAAAATAAAAATAATGAATTAAAATATTTAGTTACACACCACAAACTGCTGCTGGTTGCCTCCCATGCTCGTACGCCTCTGGGTGTCTTGATGAGCTCTGACAAGCAGCTGGACCAGGCGAGGGATGGCACCCTGTTCCCGTAAAGCACTGTGATTGGCTGGGCAGAGGGCCAGGTTGCGAATTAGACCAACTGTTGCCTAGAGAGAAGTACATTTTTAATTTATTGGAAATTACATATTATAATATTTGATGAGTAAATAAAAACGTTTAAAGGAAAAGTTACCTTGATTAGAGGCCAGTGGGACGGAGGGTGAAGCAGTTTGACAACCACAGGCAGGCCATAGTGCAGGCGCACAGCATTCTGGGCCATCTCAGCATCCTGGTGGCGTGAGGTTAGGTGACGCAGGGCACAAACAGCTGGCTCTGTGATGTCCTCTCTGTCACCAGCCCGGAGTACAGTTCGCACCAGAGCTTCGATACCACCAACCTAATGAAATGATTCAGTGGTAAATACTAAGAAACACAAGATGACATACCAGTTCTACAGCACTATTTCAATCAGATCACACATAATTACTCAACAGATGTCTATACACAGCACATACCTGGCAGACCATAAGTTTATTACTGTAATTGTTGCAGGTCAGGTTAGAGAGGATGCCAGCAGCACATGTAACCACGTTGATATCATCACTGGCCAGCAGCTGGACCAGGGTGCCCAGGAGACCCTCCATCCCCTCCTATAGAGAAAAGTATGTAATCCTCAATTATTAATTCTTGATGAGGTTCTTAAACGTTAAAGCATTGGTCTTGTGAAATTCCAGAAAGGCGTTATACCTGTTTAGTGGCGGCATCTGAAAGATTTCTTAAAGTCCAGAGGCAGTTCTGGACGAGACGCTGGCTCGGGTCGGTCAGATGAAGACCCAAAGCCTGCATACCACCTACGCAGTCAAACACATTCATTCCATTAGAAGACTTCATACTTGTACAGCAAAAAAAATAAAAATAAAATAACAATCACAATTTTAAAAGTTTAGTCCAGTAATTGCTCCCACAGGGACACTGCAACAAGTTTAGTAGGAAATACTTTTTTTATGATTGTTTTATTATCCTTTTTTTATTTTTTACTCCTGCACCAGGAGTATTTACATACCAGCTTCTACAATGGCTGGCTTGTTGCTTGAGCAAACAGAGAGCACTTTGAGCACCCTGCTTGTGGTCCACAGCAATTTCTCATATGTGAAGGTCCTCATGATGTTCACCAAGGCTTGGGGGCCACCACTGGCCAGAATGATCAGCTAAAACAAAGAAAACATTATGTCAAATTGCAAAATGCCAGCCAAATAGAATGATGAGACTCATAAAATGAATAAAGTGCATGCAAAAATAAGCCAATATTTCTATACTTTGCTTTCTTGGTTGCCATATGCCAGGATTTGGAGACAGTCAGTAGTGATGGCCAGGAACTTGACATTGGTGTTAGACAAGAGGGCTACCATCTTCTGCAGCCCTCCAGCTAGGCGCACTGCCATTTTGGCCCCTTCCTGGTGCAACAACAGGTTGTGCAGTGTGGTGATGGCATAGAACAAAACACTGTCCACAGGTGAGCTGAGAAAAAAAACAGACACAAAATGTGAGTAAATATTACACATAAATACTGTGAGGCTGGTAAATAGTTGAAACTGTAATCTGGATCCCAATCTACACAAAAGGATGAAAAGGAGGTAGTTCCTTTTATTCTCCTCACGCCAACATGCTCTGAAAGCAAGGTAATGTGATTCCAGGTGCAAGTTCAATCACACACGTGCAACATCCAAACAGGTCCTGGCTTGCCAGGGAGCCAAGTGTTTTGGCTGCAAGTTTCGGCTTTTTATGAGCCGCTTTCACACGTGAACACAGGGGATGTTCAGCAGACTGCGTGGATAGTTTAATTCAACATTTTTCACAGTATCCATTCATATAAATTTCAAAGTGTGGGAAAAGAATGTTGGAAGAGCCTCTACAAATCATTCTACAGCACACAGGAAAAAAAGATGCCTAAAGTAGGTGAAGTTTTCTTTGAAACATGTTTAGATTAGCAGTTGAGGCTTTGCTTTGTTAATAATGATACATTTTTAATGTATCTATGCGAGCCACAAACAGAGGGACAGCAACATAAAGGTCAGCAGAAAAGAGAATGCATCAGCAACATTGCAGCAAAATTTGCTGCAATGTTTTTCTCACCTGCTAAGTGGAAAATGACTGCAAGCAGATCAAAATTAAAGCTACGGACTTTTGCATTTTCACTTTACATTAACAGGAAACACCTCTAAAAAAATAAATAAATAAAGGCCCAAGTTTCCTGTATTTTCACTTTAGATTTTAGATCGCTGTTTGAAGCGTTTCATTCAGCAGAATATTTAGTTGCATCTTATCTTTATTATTTTAGTGTATTGTCAATAATTCAAGTGTTGTATGGTGCAATAAGAATAACCTTTTTGAGCTGAAAACAAATATAAGGCATAATCATATACAACACAAACAAGTTTCTTAGATATACTAAAATGAATGTTTTTGAACCACAATCAGATTTTTGTCTCAGTAAGCCCTTAATAAAACTCAGTTCAATGTCAAGTGCACTCTTGCCTTAACCTGAGAATCTAACATTATTTCACCATTTATACATGTAGCTAGAGACACAATCTCACCCCAGCATCTTGACCAAGGCTGGGATGCCTCCAGATTTAAAGATTGCAAGGAGCCCCTCACGATGGTGGGAAAGGTTGTGCAAGGTGCCAGCAGAGCAGCGAGCGGTCTCCACATCACCAGTGTTCTGCATGGCGCGAACAACTGCTGAAACCATTTGAGGCGAACGCATGAGGGCATGACGCGATGCTTCTTTCTTTGACAACTGATGCACCATCACCGCAGCTTTGTTCACAACAACCTAAGATAGAATCAATATTTGTTAGGAAATGTAACATCAAGAACTAAGTATAGACTGTTTTGCATCAATTTAACAAGTTAATCTAGTACTTGTATGGAATTTCAATATATTCAAGTAATAGTTTAGATTTTTGTTCCCACACCTGGTCTTCATCATTAAGCAGTTTGGTGAGTTCAGGTATTGCTCTAGTAGCCAGCTCAGCATCATCTTGATAGTTAATAAGATTGACCACAGCATGCTTCAGCATCTGCGAAGGCTCTGCCAGACGCTGTACTGCTGTTGGATTGGCAGCATCCAGCTGTGTAGGTGGAATCTGTATGCCCTCTTCCAAAGTTTCAGGAAACATAGCAGCACGCACACGCTGGGCCCGAGTCATGGCATAACCCTCAATGTCTAAAAGAAATAAATTCATTAACAAAATATACAACATTGTTACAAGGCCTTGGTTAAGTTGTGAATCTCATACCTGTAGCCTCAGGAGTGAAAGGCTGACTGAACTCCCAGTCGTACAGAGATGGATCCTCCTCCTCAGCATCAGGGTTCCCCTTGCCACTCAAAGACGGTGCTGTGGTGGTGACGCCTGACTGGATTCCTGAATCCAGATAGGACTGCTGCTGCCATTGGTTCACAGCAGCCTTGCTGTCACCCATAGCCATGTCCAGCTCCATCAGATCAGCTACACAGACAGACAGAAGGTCAGAAACGTTAGTAATATCACAAGAAGAACAGTAATCTTCACCCACTCTGAGTTGGAGTAACGTGTGTAGCTGGTCTGCTTGGTTGTCTTCCTTATTGCTCAAAAGCACCAGAGGCAGGTATAAATGCTCACAGCGGAGTACGTAACATTATAAACTTTGGTATTTTCTAATATAGATGCAAAAAACAAGCTTTAGGGGGACAGTAGATGAATTGACAAAAACTAGATAGGTTAAAAAAAAAGTTTTTGTTTGTCTGATCATGTCCCACATTTACATGCAAGTATGGAAACACCAATTTCCAAAGATGTTCCCCTGATACTTTAGTTCCTGATGAACACAAACAACTTCAGATCTCAATAATGGAAACTGTGGCAAGCTTTTTTCCTTAAATCCCACTTCAAATGCTACATAACTAACTTATACAGAAATCTATTCTCAATCAAAGTGGTGCAAAAAGTACATAAAAAGAATGAAAATGTGGTCAGTTTTTATACTCACACTGGGTAGCCATTGTTCTTGCCTGCCCTCAGCCCGCACAGCAGATATGTCTGAAAAAAGAAGCAAGTTCACGGTTAAAATAACTTAAACCCACTCAGTTTGGAGGGATAAAAAGACGAATGTGATGTTTAAGTAATTTTCAGTCAAATCGCCGCCTTCTTGATTTGCTTCTCTACCTTCAACCAAATCCCTATTCGCTTGTTTGGCCAGCTAACGTAGATATGTGAGGGGAAATGCCGAGCCTCCACCTCAAACCGAGAGAGCAAAGCTGTGGGTATTTCCAGGCCAGCACGAACACAATTCACCATTCAGCGGCATACAACATCAAAGGCATATTTCTCCTCCCCCCCTCCCTCTACCACCGCCAAGTTCCGACCTAGCTGCTACTGCTTGGGTTTCCAAAGACACATCCCCCTCCGCCCGCAATCACTTCCATGACTCCACCTCTCATGGTGGTTTAAACTAATACAACAACAAACTGGTCTAATAATCTAGTAAAAATGTCCGGCTACTGTGCTACACACACAAGCCCTACTAATATCCATCAACATGTGTAATTAACAGCAGGGGCGCTAGCTAGAATTAGCCACCCCTGTTGGCTAACAGGTTGGCTAGCTTATCTCTAACGTGCGCAGCTAACCTTTCCGTTAGTTAGCTAACTAGCTAACATAAACAATCAGCGATTCGGGGCTTGGACAACTGGTTTAACAGTCCGTACGGTTGGTTCTATATTCTTTAAAGGAAACGGAGATGCTTTATTGGAATCGTGACACCGAAGCGATTCCTTAGATCTTTAATTCAGGTGTGATTAGCGTATAAAGACGTATAAAAAGTAGATCCAGGCGCCACCGTACAAAATCTGCTAAGCTCCCAGCCAAATCAGAAAACCCCACCGGAGCACTCCTCCTTCGCCAAAAGATGATTTTTCCTTTAGTAAAACATGAATTGACACGATATAAATGCACCGCACGATGTCTACACTAAATGTGCTGCCTCTTACCACAGTCAAGCGGGTCCTCCGTGGTTTTTATCAAGCGAAAAATTTCCTTTCTCGTAGCTGAAAATAGTAGAAGGACTGTTAGGTGAACCACCCGTCCTAGTCCGAACCACACCCGCTGCTGCTCCGCCGAAGATGTTGCTTCCGCCTGCGCGGTCGAACATCAAGATGGCGAAGGGAGAAAATACAGTATTCTGCCGCACTCGGAAAAGTAGAGCCTTAAAAAAAAGTTTTAGCGTAGAACCGCCATTAAAAAAAAAATTTCAAGATAGTTACGCCTTCTGTTTTAAAGGTTTGACACTTTAACACTAACAGCAGAAAGCTTGGCTGAAAAGGACACGAGCTTTCTAAGCTGCTGTGATTTGACTGAGGGGTTTAAGTTAATATAATTTCCCATAACATGATCGTACAGTGCATTTATTTAGCCTATACTGTACTGTATACTGTATGAGACTGCTGCATTTCACAACTGAACACAAGTAATATGGGGTTTATTTTTAATTGCCAAAACCAAGTTATCTGAAAACAGAAAACTAAATACACAAACAAAATACACTGACAAACTTGTTCAACAGCTGGATGTCATCCCAAAACCCATGATCTAATCTTCATGTATAGAGTGCTTGTGTGCAATTTGCATTTTTCACCTCTACTGTTGTCAGAAATGCAGTCATGCTGAGCATTTTGCTTGTAACATGGAAGACATATAAAAATTACAAAGAAACAACTAAAATGTTCATTTCGAGCAAACAAACTGCAGGTGTTGTGCATGCTCTTCTGAACCTCTGAGCCACCGGCCAGGAAAGGTCAAAGTCCAAAAACTGTTGAGAAACACGTTGTAACCGCAGGAAATCCAAGCAGAAACTACATTAAACAATGATTTAACAATTTTAATATCTGGTACGAACCAGTTTTCTGCATCTTCTTTAGATTTCTGTGGCAGCAGCAGCTGATATCAACGCTTGGGAGTAAAAACTATAAAAAGCTTCAGCCACTGTCCCAGTTCCATCTGCAAGTTAGCATCAGAAAATCAGGATGACAACCAGGAACAGCTATAAATGGCACAGCTACAGTTCATGCTTATTGCAGTTGGTCATGCATCATTTGAAAAAAACATGTACAAATCAGCTGTATCATTTTGTTCAACCTTTTGCCACCAGTGTTGTGCTGTCTGGCACCAGTCATTTAGACCTTTTTGGTCTAAATGAAAGGCTGCTGTCAGAGGAGTCTCACAAACGAGCTCAGCCAGGCTCACTGTTTCAGTGGGTGAGCAGTAGAGTCTTTACAATGGGAGGATCTGCATCATGACTGGTTTGCCTCCTTTTCCAAAATGTATGTCATGTCTTCCCCAGTTAAGCAAGATACAAACATCCACATGACATAAAAATAAATCTATCAAGCCTCCTTCGTTGCATTTACTCTGTGGTTTAATTGTTTAGCTGACGTTCTCACTGTAAACACTCGATGGTGGACACACGTTAACACGAGTACGCTGTTCTCTCAACAAAACCCCATATTGGACTGAACACAGCCTTTGCTATGCACTTGCAGAAATGAACCTTGGTCAGTGACGGTGTTGCGGTTAACTCGGTTTGCGTCACGTCTTGATTAGTACAAAAGGTGACATTTGACTAGGATTGCAAGCTGTCGCGATTTGGCTCTTGACATGCCTGATATTTTATTCCAAGACTCATTCTCATCACCATCCGGTGGCGATCACAATCAGCTACCTAGATCTTCATCTGTTTATGCACTTTTAGTCACAGTGAGAGGAATTGGAAATAAAGGAGAAGCCAGGTGAATCCGAATAAATACACCTTTTTATTGACTGATTGACAGATCTGATTATACAAACGCCAACACAGAGCTCTGAAATAACAGGACCAATCAGCGAGACAATGACTGTACATTCTTGGTGTGACCCTCCCATATTCTTTGGGGGG
>JARVGQ010000737.1:14664253-14674914 GCA_031762355.1 Hypsolebias martinsi | reverse complement strand
GTTTCTACCAATTTTTTTTTGCTTTGTTTTGTTTTGTTTTTTGAATGTCCAGAGGACCAGACTTAGCTTTTTTAGATACACTTAATGATACTTTCACTAGTTAAAATGTTAATTCTGTTTAAATGTATAATGTTAAAATAATATTATACAAATGCATCGTTTTTCCACAATAGTTTCCATGTAGAAACAATGGTTATTTTTTTGGTCTATTTTTTCACACGTTCATTTATTTCATAAAATGAATGACATTTTTATTGTGATCAATAATTCTGACATGTGAATTTCTCCATGTTAAAATAAGTCAGATATATCTAAAGCATGGGTGTCAAACTCATTTTCATTTTGGGCCTCATGCTCATGAATGTTCTCAAAAGGCCGGGCATGGCAGAATGCATTGATAAAACTACCAATTAACAAACTGGTCAAATATAGCTTTCTTTGCATTTGATGACTACTGTACTTCTAAAAATTAAACATTTTATGTTTGAGTAAATTGGCATTATAAACATAAAAACTTATTTGATTTGACTGATAAAGTAATACTGAAGTACACAACTGTTATCTCGAAGTTCTGTTTCTGTGGCCCTCTAGGGTGTAGAGAGCAACAGAAATGGTTATGGCGAGCCGGATTTGGCCCATGGGTCTTGAGTTTGACACTGGACCTACAGTCAAAAGCCCAGTATACACCAGGAGTGCACCGATTGCAGTTTTCTGGCCGATCACCAATTTCTAAAAAGTCTGACCTGCCCATTCCAATTTTGGCCGATACCGAGTTTGTTTTATAAGCGACACTGTCAGGTGTTATAAGGTCACAATGCACCTTCAATTTTCCAATATTATTTTATTGTATAACATACGCTTGAACAAGATCCTAGAAAAACAAAGCTGTTTTAACTGGCCATGAGGTAGTGCTCTGAAATATAAATGAAGTTTAGACAATTGTTGTTAAAACAAAAACCAAAAAAATCGGTAAAATCGGTTTCTCATGCAAGTATCCGCTGCTTTCCGCTTTCCCCATATTAAGGAAATCAGGGCTGATTTATCAGTGCACCCCTAGTATACATGATTAAAAATTCACACTATTTGTGCTAGAAATATTTGTGATTTTATTTGTTGATTGTGGTTAAAAAGAAAGCCTTTCTATAAAGCGAAAACGTTTATTTGGGCTTAAAAAGCAAATTATGAGCGTCTGCATTATTAGACTGTTAGGCTATTAAATGATAACCTGGCTTGCCATACAGATATGCGTTATCTCCCTGGTCCTCTCCTCCTGTTAGCTGCTGCTAGCATCACTGGATGCTAGAATGACTTGCAGGCTTTGAGGGCGACTCGGTCTCATAAGATGATGAACCAGTGTCTGTATATACCATGAAAACAAACCAGTCTCTGCCTATCCTCAGCAGCCAGAAGCTCCACAAAAGCACCGACAGAGCAAGCTAGCCAGCCCTGCCGAGCAGGTGTTAAGCCCAGCCATGATCAGGATGACATGATCCTGCTTTAGCCAGGACACTCACTCACTGCAGACTGATACCCACCCATGACCAGGACGTTTTTCCCACCCGGCAGCTTTGATCTTGAATGGGTTGACACTTCGCTCAGGATGGTGGACCTGCACACAGAGCAGAGCCCCGTTACACCACAGCCAAACACGGCTCGTTTCACCCATTCACAAACAACGACTGACAAGCGGCGCTAAAGCGAGGCTCGCGCCGCTGTCTCCATTCAGTCTGGTGCTGATGCTAGCTAGCCTCGTTAGCATGCTAGCTGTCAACCCATCCTCAACCCACAGCGAGTCCCCACACCCTGAACACCATAAACCCGCTTTAAAAACCTCAGTCCCCACCATAGATTCTGACCGTCATCCTCCTCCGGGTTGGCGCTCTCCGCTGTGCTCTTAGGTCCAGCTAAGGTGGAGGATAATAATGCACTCCTCCCTGACGTCGCCATCTTTGCAGGGCTGTAAACCTAACGGGTCGCCCGGATGTAGCAGCAGCAGCCGCAGTGAGCTAACCGAGGCGCGTGCACCGCACAACACGCCGGGGCCGGGGCGTGGTCCCCCCGTAAAACACCAAATCTCTGGTAGCACAGAGTGGGTCACATAAAAAAAAAAAAAAAAAAAAAAAAAAAAAAAAACAAAAAAAAAAAAAAAAAAAAAAAAAAAAAAAAAAAAAAAAAAAAAAAAAAAAAAAAAAAAAACACTATTTGTTTATATATTTCACCCCTTTTCTGAACTAAAACAGCCTGAAAACATCCTAATAACATCTGATCTATTTTTAATAAATTACATTGATCTACATTTTTGTGCCAGTTAGGGGGAAACATGTCAAAATATTTGTGTTATGAGCATGTATAATATATTTAATAGATTGATATATAGATAAATAGGAAGGCAGATACATTTTAGTAATTCAATCCAAGGATTTTTCCCCCTGCAGCATCAGACAAATCAAAGTTGGAAAAAATATATAAATAAGACAGTGCAAGATTGGTTGACAAGTGCAAAACGGTTAAAATTGTGCAATGGTTGATTTAAAACCATGCAAGAACTCTTAAAAATGTACAAATATGATTTAAAATGTGCATAAAAATGAAGGCAATTTGTTCAGCATCTGTTTCCGCCACTTCAAACTGGGGCAGTCTACAATAACGGAGCCAGTAGGTCATGTTTGAATGTAAAATAATTATACACAAACTTTTTAAAAGTGGTTCTTATGGTGGAGCAACGTGCCGAAGAGTCTCTGCAAACTTTCCATAAACCAAGATCATAACAAAACAAGATAGGGTCAGATTGCAGTGTTTGATCATCACTGCTTCACTTCAGGGTGTTTCTTCTCGTTGCTTTGTTTCTTTCATGACATGGCATTGTCATCACTTGTGGTGTTGCAGCTCGATGTTTAAGGAACTCCATAAACCAGTTTTTGGTTTTTTGTCTTTCAGGAGTGAAGCACAGATAGTTTTCCACAAACACTTCATGATCAGTGTTGGTCTGGCACATGATGATTCAGGTGAAGCAGAGTTTCTATTCCACTTCTCAATCAATTCTCCATTTAAACACTTTTTTTTTTCTTGAAGGAGGCTGAATTCTCAGGTTGTAAATGAAGGAAATGTATAAAAATTATAATTAAACAGGCAAAGTTAACAGTAGTTCCTGCAGATTGTAGCCTGAACATTACTGCAACCATTTTATCTAAAGATCAAAACAAAATGATGATAACCAGTATACCTTTAAAATTTATATACACCTAAACACACAACATCAATATTTTAAGTTGCTGTAATTGGTTCACGGTTGCCTCAAGGCAACGAATGCAGTTGTGACATTGTTGCCCCAGCACAGTTGTTGCATTTTAATAGGCTTCCATTATCTGATTAGCCAAAAAAAGTTACATTGAACTATAACAATTACAGTTTAGTCAATGAACATTGATTTTTTTATTTTCAGATGGAAAAGGGCCAAAAATGACGTTTTCAGACTTGTTTTGTGGCTTAATCTGGTGAAGTTGCTTGTTTCGAAAAGATCTACAAAAAGGTTTGAATATGGTTTTATAAAAGTTGTGAAAAATTAAAGTACTGTACTGTCATCAGGTCACTATATGTATATATAAAAAAAGAAGTATTGCATCAAAAAAAGGAATGCATAGTGGACATGTGACAAAATGGGTTTGTTGTCCGAAGGCAACATGGCACAACAAATGGGTATCAAGAATACAGAATTGGGGTTTTTGGAAGATTTTGGGGGGAATTTTGAAGCATTTGTGCATCTTCTGACTTTATTGATTTAGGAATTTGGGTGTATTTTAACAAATATCCATCCATTATCTTTACCTGCTTCTTCCTTTCAGTTTGGCTGGTACTCATAGTCAAATGGTGACACAGTGTAAGTTATTAAGAGGAGGACATTTATCTTGTTTTTAATTTCATGCTTTTGTCTTTAAAAGCAAAATAAAATACAGTATAGATTTTTTTCAAATAAATGACCCAAAACTTGTTAATATTCCTTTACACCCTACAATCTACATCTTCGGAAATTGAGAAATCCCATCAGTTTGTTGTTAGCATTTTGCTACATTTAGCTACTGTTCTGCTACTTTTAATTAACATTTTGCAACATTTGGATTTTTGCCACACTTTTAATATTTTTAGATCTTAACTAATCTTTTGCTGCTTGTAGGTATAATTTTGCTGCTGCTTTTATTTTCGAATACCCTTTTTGGGATTTTAGCTATTGTTTTGCTGCTTTAGTTTCTTAGCCAATTTTTAGCTAGTGTTTTGCTACTTTTAACTACTCTTGTGACTTTTTAGATTTTAGTTGTTTGACTAAAGTTTAGCTAACATTTTGCTGCTTTTAGCTAGTGTTTTGCTACTTTTACTGGCCAATTTAGCCACTTTTGTAATTCTGGTGGGAGCACTGTACATGTATCCATGTTTACTAGTACAAAAAAAAAAAAAAAGTAAAAAAAAAAAAAGACCATAATGGAGTAAACAATGGGTTCAACAGGAATGTGTCAGGTAAGTAAATTTATTTAGCTGCTCCCTTTTTCAGGAGTTGCCACAGCAAGCAAACAATAGCATGATAGATTTAGCAATTGTAGATGTCCTTCCTGGTGCAACTTGGGCTTGCACTCGCAACCTCATGACTGCAAGACCATGGCAGTGTCCACCAAACACAGCATGCACATTTTAATACTTGGGAATATAAATAAAGCTGGTATGGTATGGTATGGTATGGTATGGTATGGTATGGTATGGTATGGTATGGTATAAGTATACCTTCAGGGACCTCAGAAAAGTACACATGGTTATATTGAGGTCTAATTTTCCAAACTGTATGGGTGACAAATACAGTATGTACCTCTTCTGTACCCTTGTTTATGACTGTGTACCAACAGTCCTGCAGAATTAAACATAATTTATTTGCAGAACTTTTTTCCTGATCTGTTGCTACTTTTTAGATTTTAGTTACTGTTTAACTAATGTACTTAAAAGTTTAGCTAACATTTTACTGCTTTTCGCTTGTGTTTTGCAACTTTTAATCAGTATTCTATTGCTTACATTTCTAGCTAGCATTTAGCCTGTTTTGGCTCCTAACTAGTGTTCTGCTTCTGTCAGTTCCAGCCTCTTTCTGCAAAGTCAACTCTCAGCATGCAGAAAATGCCATTTCTGTATTTTTATTTATTCCTGCTTATTTAAGCAGCAAAGCTCACCTCGCACATGAACATTGTGAGTTAATATGTGGAACCTGCTGGGCTTTAGCTGCCTGGTCTCAGGTGTGCGGTCTCCACTTATTATAAAACCACTGAAGCGCGTCGCAGCCAATCAAACCTGAGAAGCAGAACATTACTTCCACCAGCAGCACTCCAAACTGCAGTTCACAAAAATGACCACTAGGTGGTGGAAAAACCCCACTCTCCGCGGCGGCTGGTCCCTGGATAACGGTGCGCTCTCTGCGGCCCCCAGTGGAGCCAGTGGATCACCAAACTCCAGTTTAAGAGCGCGCACCGTCCTCATCCTGCACATCTGTGAGTCAGAGTAAAAGCCAGGCTGTTCGAAGCGCATCCTCCCCCTCACTGTGCTCAAGCTGCGGGCGACACAAACCGGGTAGAGAGCTCCGCAGTGCAAGGGAGTGTTGTAGAGAGAGGTAGACGGTGGGATGGGGAGGAGGGGGACATAAAGGACCACAAGAGTGAGATGGGTCCGGAGGTGGTGAGGTATCCGTGATTGTCAAGTGAAGTTCCTCTGCTCCGCTCGGATCTCTCCTGCAGGACTCTCAGGTGAGTTTGTTTTTCTCAACTGGAGCTTTTGAGACCAAAATTCTGGATTTTCCTATAAATGATTCACAGCAAACATGCAGGCAACCTGAGCAAATGCAAAAATAATGACTGTTGTCAGTTTGAGTGATAGCCTATATTATTTTTTTTTGTACCAGGAAAGAGAAAACTATATATTTAAAAACAAAACAACAAAATGAAAATCTCCATATGACCTATTTTATTCTCCTGCTCAAATAAGAAGATAATTTCCTGAAGAGGCAGGATCCTCCATCCCATCCCATCTCTTTTCTATTTCTGTTTGCTTTCTTCTACAACCCCCAACCCCTATACCTCTCAATACAGTATGTCAACTCAAATACCACTTAAAGTTTGAAGCTGCAGACAAGTTCACTTTGCATAGCCAAATGACATTTTATGGGTCCAATCCGTACACATGAATAAATTGCCCTGCTCTGAGTGTTGCCCTGTCTCTGGATGATGATCAATATGTGACCAAATGATTGCAACAGGAGACTTGAATGTGACTGAATCCTTGGTGCCAAATCTCTGTCACAGTCACTGTTGCATTTGTGGAGGTGAATGGTCACGCTCACACATCTGCCGTGCACACATCGAGTCAAGGGTTAAGGCAATTGAGCGGCGGTGATTGTCACAGTGTGCAGGAAATCAGAGCATGCATGGGTTGATTCTGACCCAGCTCTGCAATCAGTCTATTCTGTTTTTTTTTTAAATTTATTTATTTTTTATTAAGAACGACAGGAAAAAATAGCACATGCATGTCTTATGCTGTTTGTACTCATCAGTTTCTACAACAACAACAAAAAAAATACAATCAACTATAAGAAGACATGTAAAAGTGATATATTGATACCCAAAACTATTAAACAGATGTTTTTCTTCAAAAAGTTCAACTTAAAAAAAAAAAATTAAACGACCAAATGAGGTTTGCAGGTTTATTTTCGTGCATCTTTTTAAATGTTGCACTCTTGAGTTTTGTAAAGTTGTCTAGTTGTCACTCTTGTTGTGTGTCATCCAACAGTGTTGTGTTTTGCACCTCTTAGCCACCACAGATCTGTGTTATGCATGCGTTTCAAAATTACCCCCTTGTCCAATTTTTTTTTGCAAAAGCACTGACGTCATGGCGAGATCGTGTGATGAAGTGTGATGTGCAAATTAATTGTCACCTCCGGCAATGTGTAGCACGTGTGACAGCTGACGCTTCTGCTGAACTGCAAGGGCAGATTCTGCACACAGAAGATGGATGTAGAACTCTTCCACATCTCCCTTCGCTATCCGTGTCATGTGCTATCAACCAGAACAGACAGGCATCTGCTGCTTCACACCCACACATACACACACACATGCACACAGAGGGAAACAACTGGAAAAGCTTCTCACCACTCCCACATTGGTTAGTTGTGTTTTCATTCACCTGCCATGTGGCTTAGGCCACGCTCGTTTTGTCTGTATACAGTCCGCTCACTGAGCTTATCGCTAAAAATAATCACTCTGAACATGAATTATGGACGATGAAGGGAGAGAGAGAGACATTCAGGTCAGAGTCAGACCCAGTTCCAAGAGCTTTCCTCCCTGAGGATGATACTACTAGACCACAGCATTAAAATTAATTTGGTTGTTCTAGAACCAGTGTTCTTCCTGCAGCTTACTGGACCCAGGGCTACATCAGAGTTCAGACCCGGACTTTATTGTTTGGGAAGCTGGACCCATAAATTTTGGGATTATTTATGCATGTGATGCAGTGTTCCACTACAATAGCAGTAATGTGACATAGTTGAAGTGTCTAAGCTTTTGTGTGACCAGCACAAGTGGCTGTATTGCCCCATTAGAAGTCTTATTTTTCTAATTTATGGGTACGTTTAAGTGTTTTGGGAGCTACTTTTGTTTTACGTGTCCCGCAGAATGCCGCCTCCGCTGTATTTTCTCTTTAAAGCTCCCACGGGTAAGGTGATTTGCCTGGATACAGCACCGTCCAAATGTTTAAAAAGGGCCTATCAACACCTCAACAGTGCACTGATTAACACTTTGTCATTCTTACGCCCATAGATTTTGTGAGCCATTAATATATCCAACTTGGCTTGTTCATTTGTGAGCATGACAGTTGCTGGTTTGCTAATTGTGTTTCCTAAGATAGAGCCATGCAGACTGTTTAGCCTGAGCTTCACGGAGAAAAAAAATAAACTGGCATGGATCTCTTTTTTTTTTTTTTTATTTAAACAAACTTTAGGTCTTTTAAATAACATGATCATTTGTTAGGGGGCAGCAGGATGAAGGCGCCAAAGCCCGTCGAAGATAAGCTGTCAGATTAAACAAAGAGCTGAGAAAAGAGAGATGACTAGGTGTAAGGATGGAGCATTTCAGAAAGGCTTAAAGGAGCAAGACTGTGGGGAGCTTCGAAAGTGATGAGGGGAAGGATCTTAAACTCTTGCGATTCTGGACAGAAAAGCAGAGAAAGCGTTTGAGGGTCGGAGAGATGTGTTCAGCAGATTGGGTTCTGGTGATAATACGAGCAGCAGTGTAATGGACTGGTTGATGTTTATGAATAAATTTGTGCGGTAGACCAGAAAGAAGAGAAATACAGTAATCAATATGAGAAATAACAAGAACGTGGATGAGAATGGCTGCTCCCAGCTTGGAGCAACCGATACAGATAGTGCGTGTATGGAAACAAGATGAATGAGCGGTATTATTATATTTCTAAACAAAGTGTGCTGCCAAGGATATCTCATAAGTGGAGGGACAGATTGATTTTTAGATTTAGAAAGGGTGGAGCCAACAAGAATAAAATAGTTTTCATCTCTGTTAAGTTTGTGGAGATTTTAGGTAAACCAGTTCTTAAGCGCTCCTAAACAATCAGGCAAAAAAGAGGCAAAAAGTACAGAAGTGGATTTAGCAGATGAGTAAATCTGAGTGTCGTCAGCATAACAGTGAAGTTGAATAATGTGTTTCCTGAAAATGGAACCCAAAAAGCATAGACAAATGATCAATTAAATGAGGAGCCCCAGGACAGATCCCTGAGGAACACAGGTAACTGACGATGCTGACAAACTGAGTGTGGCTAGTGAGGTAAAACAAGTGACAGATGTGTTGGTGACTGACGCAAACGGACAAGTTTGGAGAGAAGACCAGAGTCAGAAACCATCAGCGACTATATGAGTGAACATCCCTCATCACAATTGTTACTGTTTACATCAGGGTGTCCAATCCTGGTCGTTGAGGGTCTGGCATGTTTTAGACGTTTCACCTGCACCACCACATCAATGGAGGATTAGCAGGCTTCTGCAAAACAGAAAGAGGTAATTAAACCATTGAATCAGGTGTGATGAGCAGTCAAACAAGTGAAGGTATCAATAAGACAAAAAATGGCAACAATAAGTAGTTACAAAAGCTAATTTTGGATTAAAGTTTGTACAATGGATTACTTCACCCTTACAGACCCTCACTGGGTGACAACAATGTAACAGCAAGCAAACCTCTTGCTGCTAAGGTTCACTGTCCAGTCCAGGATTCTCACGTAATTCCGTTAAAAGGTCACTCTCAACTTTTTCTTGTGTGTGACACTGGAAATTATGTTTGATTTTTTTTTTTTTTTTTACATACATGTAAATATAAAAATTTGTAACTTATAAGGATGAATCTGCACTTCCCCAAAGTCCACCTCACTTCTGAGCAGTTGGGCAAGTTCCTCTCCTGTCAAATCTCTCGTGATTTATTTCTCTTTTAGTTGCTGTTTCAGTCTAGGTATAATAAATTCATTAGTTTGGGTTAGAAAATGTCAAATGTTGCAGTGAAATAGATCGTGCAGCATCGTTTGGCCCTGCTCGTTTTCTGACATTTGCTCACCTTAGAAGAGACGGGGGTGATAGAGTGGAGTGCCAACAGCCAAAGCAGGTGCTCTAAACAAGAGAGCAATTACCTGCCCTCACAGTGAACCAAACCTTCAGAGGCTCCACACGCGGTTCTTTTCTGGTTCTAGATGGGCTTCAGAATGTTGCCCGTGGGAGTCAAAGTCCTTTTGAACTGGCGTAAACGCTCACACAGGTGCATGAAATTATTAGCGGGGTTAGCAAGATTGTGGAGCTGAGCTCGTCCGCCCACACACAGTCCTGAGGAGTGGTCCTATTAGGCAGAAGAATTGAAAGCACCTGTGTGGGCAGCTGGTGAACCGTTATACGCGTGTATATATTTTTATGTGATATTGACCCGCCCATGTTCCAACTCCTATGCTCATTACCACCAGTTTTTCCTTGATCAATATTAATGTGTTTATGATGTGTCTCCTGGTGGAGTTGATGTTTTTATGATGGGACTGGAACAGCATTTAATCATCACTGACTAAATGAAACGCAGCTATAGGCGTTCTCACAATTAAGTGTATTGTCCTAATGTTTAACTGCAACAACAAATGGGACTCATCATCAACGAGTCGACCCACATGATCACACAATGCCTGTGTCACAGGGGTTAGATACTTGAGAATACTTCTATTTAAGGGACACAAACATTGTACAGTCTGTGGAAACCAGAGGAGGGATCTGGATGTGTCCTGGAGACTCAGCAAAACTCACTCGATGCTTGTGCATGTGAGTGCGTGCACTTTATTGCAGTCATCTGCCTGCCTTTACCTTCAAGGATGTGCGTGCATTTACACTTTGTGCATACATTTGTGTGTATACTGTATACTGTACGTGTATTTGTGTGTATTTTGAGCACAGCATCTGAAATTCAGCAACGTCACGGTTCTGACCTTGTCCTGGATGTTGTTTGCTTAGTCAGGTCTGCTGCTTCTCTTCTTTCAAATCCATCCATCCATCCATCCATCCATCCATCCATCCATCCATCCATCCATCCATCCATCCATCCATCCATCCA
>JARVGQ010000737.1:14603230-14616267 GCA_031762355.1 Hypsolebias martinsi | reverse complement strand
TGTAAAGCGCTTTGGGGCCCCTCGTAGGGGGCTGGAAAGCGCTATATAAGTAAGCTCCATTTACCATTTACCATAATAAAGGGCTAATGAAGGGCTAATGGCCTACTGGGATGCTAGTGACGCCGTCCTCCTCCGTACAGTACTGTGTTCCTCCGCCGCTGCACCACGTACTGTATTCTTCCGCCGCTGCACTGCCACGTTACGATGTTTAACGTCGTAAAACTGACGTAAAACCGACGTAAAAACAGACGTAAAGCCGACGTAACAGCGTAACGTGAATAAGGGAGATGCGTCGCGTAAGTCGAGACCGTCGTAACTCGAGACCGTCGTAACCCGAGACCGTCATAACCCGAGGACTACCTGTATTTATTTTATAAGGTATTTCTTAATTTACAGTCCTTTTTGTGTAGCGTTAATATAAAATTATACAACTTCATAAAAAAAAAACCGATGTGCAGATATTGTAATATTGTCATCTTGCTCCTATTATCATATTCAAAGCCACAAAAGGAGCTTATATCCCCCTCGGCTCACTTTGTCCTCATCGTTTGATCATTTCTTTTCTAACTAGTGGTAATGATGTGTGCAAAATGAGAAGTAGAAATATCAAGTTATGCACTCCAGAGTTGAACAGACTCCCACTATTTTTAATGCTTGAAATAATAAATACCGGTACTGTATACAGAATTTGTTTAAAAACTGAAAAGTTTTGCTCATATATAAAAGGAAGTCCTGGCAACATCGCTGATATATTACCCTGCTGTAGTAGACAATTCCTTATGAAAGTAAACTAACCTTGTGGATAAATAGTCATTCTTCACATTTGGGACTTCCATCTAATTACATTTGTTGATGTCTGAGCTCAGGAGCACCAGGCAGCAGGGTGACATCTGCAATCAGGCTGCAGTTTAATTTATTCTGTGCTGACATTGTCTTACTGATTATTGTTGCGGTTTTATTTATTTTTTTTTTTTTTACCACATTCATGTTTTTTCCAGGTGCAGGACTGCCATGTAATAAAGCACCTGCCTAAAGAAGAGTACAACGGACGCACCGCTGCTCTTCTTGTCGGTGGGAAGAATGTATCACCATTCTATGTACGTAATTAGAAACATTTTATTTTTATTTAGGTTTGAAAAACGCAAAGATTTTAGCTCAGCTGTGAATTTAAATGCTTTACTTTTGTTTGCTGTTACTTTGAAAAATTTTACCAAGAGAAAGTTGGCTACTTTTATTTTGTCTGGCTCAAGGTTTTTTTTTTTTTTTTTTACACTTTTATTTTGTTGTTTTTACTTAAAACAACAAAAGCCATAACATCTGTATTTTATTTGACTACTTGTTTTGTCTTACAGTGATAATAACACCTCTTTAGAAATATTTATGTGTGGACCCAATTAAATTGCAGCTGTCTAGACTTTTGATTGATTGCATCATTATCTTATGCAATAAAACTCATAAATATATAAGCATAGTCTGTTATAGCACAAACTCAAATCCTGAAAATAGGCATCATATGAACTCTAAAATTAATTGAACAGTTATGACTCTTCAAATTACACCATTTATGACCCCCTATGTAAACCTCAGTATTTAATGTTTTTATTCCTGTTGTGAACTCAAGGCTTTATTTTTCCTCAAAGTGCTTTTTAAAGCATTTCAGTCCAAGTAACTGAAAACTGAGGTGACAGATGGTCTTAAATTTATTCAGTGAGCATAAAGTGCACTTTATCCTCCCTCCCCTTCAAAGGTAAAGGTCACGTCTAAATGTAGTATTTAAAGATAACGTGCTGAATATTCTGTTTTTTAAGATAAAAACCAACAAAGAAAGAAAAAGAATATGCCAAGATGTCATTTATTCACTGAGTCTCAATAGAAGCCTGACAGACCGGTGTCGGGATTTCACTTGTGGAGTCGTTTTGAACTCCTCTCACTGAACCACAGCGTTCTCCAGCCGGAGTTTGTTGGAGGGGGAAGCTTTGGCAGGCTGGTTTTCAGTCAACAGAAGGGAAGAGGAAGAGTTTGGAGCGACTAAAGGCGCTGAGATGAGAGCGAGCGGAGTGAAAGCAAATGTCAGAGACGCTCACTGCCAAGACTGCGTGCAAATGCCTGCAAGTGTGGTGTGCATGTGTGTTTGGCTCCCATACAGTCACAACAGGCTCATGGTATATTCTAAAAGTCCAACTGTTGCTCACTGCATCTACTTTATCACGTCCATCAACTTCTTTCTTCTTTCTTTGCTTCACGCTGACTGACAGAGGTCCGAAAATAAACTAGAAATGTTCAGGGATGTGGGCGTGCCTGCAAAACAGAAACTCTCATTCTTTAAAGTGTCAGACAACGCCATCATCAAGCCAGGTATGAAAACAAAAGATTTAATGCATTTTTTTTTTTATGTCAAACACGAGTCCCTGTCATTTTATCTTGTTTGTTGTGTGTTCAGGCACTCCTCTGTATGCAGCACATTTCCGTCCTGGCCAATACGTAGACGTCGTAGCCAAATCGTAAGCTCTGTTTTGCCAGTTTTTTCCCTTTTGGGCTGGTTTTTTGGCTTCTTTTCCTTCATCTTACACTTGTTAAATGTTTTATTTTTATTTTGTCTGAAGCTATAAATCCAAATTAAATTGGCCTTAAATTAGCAAATATGTACAATTTTTATGTTTTGGGCAGCATCGGTAAGGGTTTTCAAGGTGTGATGAAGAGATGGGGATTCAAAGGTCAGCCTGCCAGTCACGGTCAAACCAAAACTCATCGTAGACCAGGAGCTTCTGGTCCAGGAGGGGTAAGGCTCGTACTCTGCGAGACTCGTGCCAAACACGAACAGTTGGCTTCTCATAATTTTTTAACATGAATTTGTGCTGTTTCTTGTCACTGATTAGGATCCAGGCAGAGTTTTCAAAGGGAAGAAGATGCCTGGCAGAATGGGCAACACCTACATCACAGCTCACGGGCTGAAGGTAGATTCTGATACAACAGTTTATCATTTTCTTTATTGCAACCATCCTTGACTTCTGTCTCAATTCAATATTCTCTGACCTGCCTGTCTGTCTTCCAGATATGGAGGGTGAATACCAAGTATAACGTGCTGTATGTTCACGGCTCTGTTCCCGGTCACAGGAACTGTGTCCTGAAGGTAAAAATAATCACACACATAAAGCAGTGTGTGAATTCGCCAGTCAACTCCAGCATGTTTCATGCTCCGACCGCGACAAGTGACCTTGCACCTGTGAAACACTGTCACACCTGCAAGATACAGCGATTTATCTTCATTGACCTTATGCTGGATCAGCAGTGTGTGTGTGCGTGTGTGTGTGTGTGTGTGTGTGTGTGTGTTTCCATGGAGGAATGAGAGCACGCACCTTAATGATGTTAGTGATATCCCCCAGCATCCGTCTCTATACGCAGTATGTTGTTGCTGCCTCGTGAGAATGTTGCATACATGCCGACTATTATTTGTTCGGGAGACAATAATGAATACAAATGTTCTTTGCATTTCATTCACACACATTAGATTATTTTGCTCTGTTTTGCAGGTTCATGATGGTTAGTTCCTTTGTTTGCATCGTTCTGAGACATCCCAGTCTCTGTATGTAAATGAGGAACTGCTGAGGTTTATTGATTGCAATTAAAACTATGGTTGACTAAGGATGCATTTTTCTATGCATTTTTTTTAAACTACGGTACTTAACTAATCATTTGGCCTGTAATTCCTAAGGTGAGGTTAGGGTTTCTTAGTGGGTATAACCAGGGGAAAGAAAATATAATTCCGATGGGAACACAAAACGCTTCTAGTTTGTTGGAGGAATTAATCACTTTAAGTTGAATTTTCTGTTTCTTCTGTTCTCTTGCAGATCACCATCTAATTGTTGTTTGCATATTTATTATATGAATTTAAAGCAGCGAAACAGAAAACTCTTTGCCGCTGCGCCGCGCTCCTTATGCACAATGCAGCAGCTTGAAACAATAAATCACACAGAGGGTCCTATAGAAGCTCTAACCTCTCACAGGATCGTTGGAAATTCTTCTGCCTTTTCAATAACTAGCGACTCATTGGGGGTGTTGTTACGTGACTGGGCTCTATCTGTGAAGAGAAGGGCTTTAAGTTCTGTTTCCCTGCCCTCATTCATTTCTTTCTCCATCCCTGACAGCCTCATGGTGTTTGAGTTGACTAAACAAGGTGGCCGGAGGAGGACCAACAAAGATGAACCAATTGGATTTCTTTTTATTGATTTTATTTTACTTGAGGTCTGATTTGTTGATTTTAGTTTGCTTGGTTTCTTTCTGAAATTCCCAAAAAGAAGTCAAGTTAAATTTATTTATCGTCCCATAAAAAAAGAGTTGACCAAAGTGCTGCACATGTTTAAGAACTGTAAAACAATTAGAGTAAAAATAAAAACTAGATTAAAAACTGAAGGGCTAGCTTTCCTTGAAGGAATGTGCATCCCGTTAAACTAAAATCATCTTATGATGACAGTTGGATCTGTTTTGGCCTTAAAAATAACAATATTATGTACAATCTCATGCAATAAAATGAAAGGTCAAGCACTTGAAATATGCGCTTTATGAGCTACAGCCTCACAAAATTTTAGCTCAATCTGCAAACCTAACTGAATTGTAGTCACTTTAGTGTTTTCTAAGGTCAGTTGGCTATGATAGCCATCTTGAACTGCATTGTCTCCAAACGTTAATGAGTTGTAGATGTCAATCCAATGATTATTTCTGAAAATTTTGTTAAAATCTGCTCAGTTGTTCATGAGATATTTTGTAGGGATGCACGATATTATCGGCATGGTGTTGGTATCGGCCGATATAAACATTAAATTTCAATATCATACATCGGCCATTCCATTAAAATAACTCGCCGATATAAAAGGTGCTGTTTTTGCCTGCAGCGGCAGCGCAACGCGATGACGTCACGTGGGCCGTACCCAAATTCAAAATGTCGGCAGTGTGGACGTGGCTGTGATCTGACCCATGTGGAGCGTCCTGTGGCTCTTAACACGTCATATATGAGACTGATCAGCTGACTTATCGGTGCATTTGTAAACAACGTTTTGTACTGCTGAATGTGTATCAGAATTGTTTTTTAGCCTTTAAAAGGACGGTTATTGTGGAAAAAGTGTTGGAGAGAAAAAAAAAATCAGTCTGTTCTACTTAATTACTGCATATTTAAGCAATTGTATTGGATGGATGCTAGCCACACTCCTTACACATGTAGGTTATCATAATGAATAAAACCTAACCACTTTCAGTCAGAAATAATTGAACCTGTCATTGATTATTTTGTTTCAATGTGTGTGTGTGTTGCAGGTGAAAGACACTGTACTGCCAACCAGGAGTTCCACCCTGCTCAACCCTCCTTTCCCTACCTACTTTGCTGAAGATGGTGAGCTGGATGAAGACCTGTACGATGACGACTTGTTCGTTCACATAGAGCCGTCAATCACGCTGACCTGAAGTCAAACTCCCTCGTTTGGCTAAAGCCCGCCCACACCTGTAAACTTTATCAGGATACTTTAATAAAATACTCATTCTTAAATTTATTCAATGTTTTTTTTTTCTTTTTTTTTTCTGTGTGTTAGGTGAAAGAGATTGGAGCTAGAACAGCCCGTCTGTTTGATCCAAATAGTTATTACTGTCCCTTCCCTCTGAAACCATGGTAACTGTAGGAGTAGTGATGTCACTAGAGGATCCCCAAGCTGAGGAAGAAAAAGACAGTGAAGCAAAACAAAGAGAGAGGCAGATATGTTGGAGAAATGTGCAATATCTATGCAGGGTGGAGGAGAGAGGAGGGTGTGAGCTAATAAAGAGAGTGAGTGGAATACAGACGGAAGGGGGAAGCAATATGTTGCATGGAGGAGAGTAATGAAAAGGGTGTGAAGCATGGAAGCAAAAAGGAACAAAAAAAATGAGCTGCTGAAGGTGTGGAGGGCAGCTGAAGAAGAGTGAGGCAGGGATGAAGGCTGACAAAGGTTGACATTTGTGCATAAGAGGATAAATGAGGACATTAATGTTGCAGGAGGACGCCGCTGTGAGCTTATGTCGGTGTGTGTGTGTGTACGTTCAGGAGAATTTAAAGGAGTCAGTTGTGGAGGAGCATGCCCTTTGGCTGGTGGATGCTGCTTGTTTTTTTTGTGGCTGAGATTCAAATAATCATGTTCATTGAATTGTTTGACTGTTCAGTAAATGTATCTACAGAAGCCTGCATGTGAATTAGTCCCTCTCTGCTCTGGATCTACCATGGAATTGACAGCCACAGTAACAAGCTTTGGCTTTTTTTGTTGTTGTTTTGGTCAGGCTTTTATTTGAAAGCCTGACAAGCAGCAGTGATGCCTCACAGGATGCCCTGCAACAACTGTGGAGGAGCACAGCATCCGTGCCTGTTCCCTAATTGAAACAACACACTGCAACTCTCCCTTTGAAAAACTGGAACATGCACTTGGTTAGCTGTCATTTAAGCGTAAAGAAGAGCAGTGACGAGGCAGTTTGTGGTTCGTGTAACATATTGTGCGTCTATACGGCAGCAGTGGGCTCTTTGAAATGGTAATGATATCGTTTGGACGTCCTGTGCTGCGGAGCCTGCACATCATCAGGCTCTTGTGGGTGGATGGGAGGGTTGGTGGCTGTTAAAGCAGCAGAGCAGAAATGGAAGTCCTTCCAGGTTTGTGTAGCTCTGATTACCCCAGAGACCACATGATTTTTGCAAATAGTTTATTTTATTTTATTATTTGTGGTCTGTGGAGTTTTCTAACAGTTTGGAAACCAACCAGTGACTATTCTGAGTGAGACCATTTTTAGAGTGAATTTCTAGTATCCTAAAATTAATTTTCTGCTTTTCATAGCAGTTCATGAATACACTATTTTAGAAACCTTTCAGTCATGGTTATTTTTACAGTAGATGGATGATTATAAGCTTTAGAAGTATACTGTATGGTTACTTTAAAGACCGATTTGACTGCAGTATGTTTTTTACTGGTCCGCTTCACATGAGTTACAGACAAGTGATCGCCAGGCTGAAGGAACCTTAGTAAACAAACACTAAACAACTTTATTTACCAATTTAAAACCGATCATTTAGCTTGAGTTTGTCCTGGAGTACTCACCAGAAGTATATGCTGCTTCTTAATGCAACAGCTGTTTTTAATTCACAATCGATATACTGTAGTTATTTTTACCCTAAACGGCCAAAGGAATCAAGCTTTAGTGTGCTATGTAGCTCAAGCTTCAAAAATTCAACTTAAAACCAGACTTTAAAAATGTAACATACTAGTGAGCCATCTAATGATAATCATTTCATGGCCAAATATCCTTTGTATGTGTCTAGCACCCTGTTTGTGATCCTACAATATATAACAGTTCAAGGGGCAGCAGCACAGTGGCTCAGTTGTAACAGTTGCCACCTATCGGTTAGAAAATTTCCAGATTGAATTTGGCCGGGGACCTTTCTGGGTGGAGTTTTTGGCAACTACAGGTAGTCCTCGGGTTACGACGGTCTCGAGTTACGACATTTCGTGTTTACGACGCACCTCCCATTAAAAAAATTAATAAATTTTTGAAACTTTATTTTGAAAAGCCGAGTTACGCCGTTTCCGGTTTCACGTTGTAAACAATAGCGGCGGAGAAATACTGCACTGTACTCTCTAAAAAAGCTAAGTCTGGTCCTCAAGACATTCAAAAAACAAAACTAAACTTGTTGGACCAAGCTGGACCGGCAGAAACAGGAGCAGCTGTGGAAAAGTAGCTGTTTTATGGACAGCAGTTTTATGACGTAAACTCAATGGTGAATACAGAGGATGGACGGAGGAAAACTGCTTCAGCATCCCAGTAGGAAATTAACTCTTTTTTCCCTTCATTATGGCTCCCAAATGTATGTGTTTCTTGATAATTATGTAGGGTACTGTGTTAGGATAGGCTAAGAACTTGGTAATACAGTACTGTACATGTATATGGTGCAATATGTTCCGACTTACGTCAAATTTGGTTTACGCCGCCGCCGTGAGAACGGATCTAAGTTGTAAGTCGAGGACTACCTGTATGTGAAGACAAGAGAGCCTTTCTGTCAACTCAGATATGAGCCTGAGATAACTAATAAACTCTGATGCCTTCAAGAGATGTGAAGCAGAGGTTGTCTTGAACTCGCTTCTGTCTGATTATGGGTATTTAAGCTTTTGCTAACTCTTTCTCTGTGAGCAGACCTTAGAGTCGTATAACGACATGTAACATCTTGAATACTTGTCGTTTCAATTGCTGCTCCTCTTGCAAGATTAAACCTGAGCAACAAATACTTCTAGTTTTCCTTGCATGACTTAATTATTTAATGAGTTGATAGGATAATTAAATTGTCCAACATTTTTGGTCCTTCGAGCCGGATATATACAACAAGTTGACTTCATCTCTGATGATGGTAAAATGGTATACACATATGTATTTGCCATTTCTTCTTGTTCAGAGATTCTAATGTTAGGTTTCATAGAACCATTTTGAACACTCAGTATCTTACTTGTTGCATACAGCTTTTTAAACTACCTCAGTTTGGAGAAATATAGTTTAATGATGAGTTAAAGGCGTGTTCTAGTAGGGCTACAATGAAATGGACTGCTGCAGTCGTGAAACAAGTTGGATTGAAAAAAATATTTTTAGCAGTTTGTGCAAACATTGTTTTTTAAACCTTGTTACCAGTTTTGCAGTGCATGGTTTTTCTGGCGTAAACATCACAGCCCAGGTTGAAGTAAAAGTGTTACTGCTAGCTACTGCTGCTACATATGCTTGCAAATACCAACAGTATTCTATGTAAATAACCATGTAATGTAAACGTGATGTCAATTCAAACATTTGTAAAATAAAATTTACATTAAAAACCATGAAAGTTTTTAGGTTGGAGTTGTTTTAAGACATCAACACTGTGGTCTTGTACATTTTTAGACTTGTTATTTTGTTTGTCAGTGCAGATTCAGCAGTAAAGTGCTATCTACAACAGGTAAGCTATTAATTATTAATACCCTTTCCACACAATCCTAAACCCTACTTGAAAGCATCAGAAAGATTGTTGTAAAAAGTGAAAAGAGTAATTTTCAAATAGGCAAGCTTCCATCATAAACATTCCTGTGAGCCATCACAGCTTTAGAGCAGAAACGATTTTTGGAAAGTCATCTCTTGACTTAGTTAAAACAACCAAAGAGACCCACATTAAACTAAGACATTGATATATTATTTGTATCTATCACACATATTATCATATAATCTTCCAAATGATTGCAGAGACAGGCAAGATTGTTTTGCTTGTATTACTGCACAGATCTTTACTGCAGATCTGTTAATAATAGATCAATTTTAAAAATGTTCTGCTAGACAGACACTGTATGTTAGAAGAAGAAGACACAAAATGTTCATTATTTTTCTCCTCTGTGTCACACTTATCAAGGTTCTTCCAGCACTGTTCTGAATGGTAGTGTTGTTGCCTTTAATGTAACATTAGTATGAAATTCTCTCGGTTAAACATCAAAGTTGAATGAATCAGGTGCTCAATCAGGCCAGTAAGTTTTTATCAACTGATTCTGCTGCAAATACATTTTATACATACTATTTAACTAAATGAAGCCAAACTTAAGTGAACTCTTGACTAATTGAAATTTTCATTATGTCCCAGGCATGAGAGAGAGAGAGCACCCATATCTTTTAACATCTGCACACACATTATTGCACAAAGAGACTCAGCAGCCTCACGCACTGACATCCTATCACCCTCGCACAAACGGTCTGACATGCTGGAGCATGTGTGTCAGAGCTCGCTGGTCGTAAAGAGACATCCTTCAGCCCCCGAGGCTCGGCTCTATCCAACAGGAAGCTGGAGTGTGAGCTGGGACACACAAGATGAGGAGCCACTCAGGTCTTTGCTCACCATTAACTGGAAAAGCATTCCGTGTTCTAGTAATGTAACTTAGAGCTAAACATATTTAAAATTTAAATACAAAAACATGACATATGTTGACCTAGTGGAGGGTAATCCTGGCTTACAGCATCAAACGTGTGCACGGTCTTTGCATAGTTTAATTTGTTTATTTTGCTGCAAAGCTGCATTAGTATTCCAAAGTAAATGTTGAAGGGCAGTGGTCCCCAACCGTTTTTGCACCACAGACCGGTTTAATGTCAGACTACCTCAGAGAATTTTGGATAAAATAGATGCTATTTCCTGCATTCTGGTGTATTTTACAAAGGTTTATTGCAGTAGATTAACATAAAACAAAAGACGTAAACTCATTATAGAAACAAATGAATATACAAGTTTCACTTTTTGAGTGGAATTACTGAAATAAATCAACATTTTCACAATATTCTTATTTTATGACCAGCACCTGTATTTCAAATTTACTTTAATCACTTTATGTGTGATTTATAAGTGTATTAAGTGCAGGATCATTTCTCATTTAATTAGTATATCCCACACCAGGGTCAGCTGTGCCTCAGTACACAAAAGCGCAGGAACTTATGGTGCAAAACTTAAATTATGTTTGTGATTTTAATAAAATTGTTCATGACCTTGAACTTTTAGTGGTGGAGAATAATTTATTTATTTATTTAAGAGCAGAAGCAGAAATGTGAGAACAGCTCTGATGTGAATTCAAAAAAAAGTTCAAGATAAAATGTGCTCCGATGTGATATTCGGAAGCTTTGTTTAAAATTATAGTTTTATTTAGTTTAATAGTTTGACAGTCACTCTTTGTCAGGCGGGTTGAAAAAGATGCAGTGTAATTCTTCAAATGCACAGACACGGCCGCACGCCTCCTCCTGTCTGCTCCGGACCACGCAGCTAAATTTCTCCACCCGAACGGGCAGTGTAGAACCAATCTGCGCATGCGTCTAACAGAAACTGAAACTTACCACATGTGTATGTTGACCTGTGTCAAGAGTGAGTCATTGACAGATGTGGTGGAGAGAATCCAGTGATTTTTTTAAAAACACGTTTTTCTTTTTTCTTTTTTTTTTCTTCTGTGCAGCCCGGTACAAATTGACCCACGGCCCGGTGCAGGTCCGTGGCCTGGTGGTTGGGGACCACTGATGTAGACTACAGTTTGTTGCAGGATAGGCTTGCTATTAATTAATAACATAAGACGCTAACTACTGTTTATATATAGCTGCTTAGGGCGACATATTTGATTTTCACCAGAAAAAAGAAAAAAAGAAAAAAAAAAAAACTGCTGTGAAGATTGACATTCATCTAAAACACTACTACTACTAGATGGGAAGTAATATTAGGGAACTATAATTACTAAAGGCAATGATTTTGAGATGCAGCATGGACCATGTTAAATAGACATGGTGACAAAAATGTGCTAATTTGTCTCCTATTCTTAACATTTCACAAATTGGACATACATGTAGGTCTGTTTGTTTTGTCTTGGATAGCCGTTTGCTATGTTAGTATGACAGTCCTTAAAGCACTTCACATTACTTAGGAACGTTATGCTAGCTTGCTGTATTTACTCAGTATTGCATTAGGCTACTTTTCAATAATGGTCTTATAGGAAAGGGAAGTGAGGTCTGAGATTGTCATCATTGTATGTTCCCATACAATAGTGAAATTAGTTCTCTGAATTTAACCCATCACACATGAGATGCACCCAGGTGGAGCAGTGGGCAGCTATGTAAGTGCCCGGGGAGCAATTAGAGATTGGATGTCCTGCTCAGAGACATCACGAGATGTGCAATGACCGGGGATTGAACAAAGGACTTTCGGGTCCCGAGTTGGCTGCCCTACATCTACCCCATCGCCATCTTAAAATATATATCCTATTAAATAACCCTTGTGAGACATAGAATTGTGAATGTTTCATTATGATACGATTGAAAAATGACGCATCAGAGTTTTTATGTGTGAGTTTTTATGTGTGGTATTGCATAACATTTCGCAAAGTTTTGAACAAGCATTCAGTTGTTGTGCAGTTTAATTTGTATTTCTTGTTCTAAAAGTAATAGTGTAGATTCACTTATTGAAAGAAGGCTACTGATGTACATGACAGTTGTCCAATTCATTTTGTGTTTCTTGCAGTGCAATAGTGTAAACTGTCTAATTCAAAAAAAGTTCAGACTTTCCTTGACAATTGTGCAGTACAATTTGTGTCTTGATCAAAGCGCACTTGTAGCATATATTTTCTTTAAAAAAATTCTTCTGTTTGGTGCAATTTTAAAAGGCCTTATTTTAATTGTATTTATTTTTTACAGTACTGTATTTATGTTTTGCATTTGTATTGTATACTTTTAAATTAGGCCATCATCCATTGTCTTTTATCCGCTTCTTCCATTTTGGGTCACGGGTGTCGCCTGTGCCCATGTCCAGCAATCACTGTGCGAGAGGCGGGGTACACCCTGGATGGTTCACAAGTCCATCACAGGGCAATTTAAATTAATTGCATATAGTATTTCTGTATCTTACGCTCTACATTTATAGTCTTGTTCTAGTTTCTTCTATTTCAAGTTTTTTTGAATAATCTAAATGATATTTACCAGCGGAACATGTCCGCACCCACGAGTGTTGATTGAGGGAGTTGGGTGATGCAGGCTCGGGGCATAAGATTAATAGATGGATTGGTGCAGCATATGTAGTAATTGTAGACTCTGTGATGGTTCGCTGTGGTAAAGAGGGAGCTGAGCTGTAAATATTTTTACTGGTTGGTCTACGTTCCTACCCTCACCTATGGCCATGAACGCTAGATAGTGACTGAAAGAATGAGATTGCACATACAGGCGGTTCAAATGAGTTTCCTCCAGAGGGTAGCTGGACTCTCAGAGATAGGGTGATAAGTTCAGTTATCAAGGAGAGACTCGGAGTAGAACCGCCACTCCTCCACCAAGAGGTGCCAGTTGAGGTGGTTCAGGCATCTGGTAAGGATGCCCCCTGGGCACCTCCCTAGGGAGGAGCTTCAGGCATGTCCAATTGTGAGGGGACCCCGGGGAAGACCCAGGACATGCTGAAGAGAGTATGTTTTGCAGTTGGACTGGCAACGCCTGGTAGTCCTCCCAGAAGAGCCGGTGGAGATGACTGT
>JARVGQ010000737.1:14504845-14526663 GCA_031762355.1 Hypsolebias martinsi | reverse complement strand
CCCCCCCATCGTCAGTAAAAACCAGCAGCAACTTAGTGCTACGCTAGCAGGCGGGCAACACAGATGTGACTCTTGACCTATGACAATGAATTCGACCTCGTGGATCATGTGACCTTTATGCAAACTTTCCCTTTGTTGTCTAAAATATAAAAAGTTTCAAAAAGATAAAATTTTTGTTTAGGAGTAGTTTTGATTAAAAATGCATATAGAATGTAAACTTTAACTTTGTCTGCAAAGCCTGAGCTTCACTTCAGTGTCAAAATGTTCAGTCCAGTGCCAAATGGAAAAAACACCTATACCTTTGCTAAAACGTCTTTAACTTTGCTCAAGTGCACTTCAGCAGCATGACTCTTTGCACAGGTCATGTCCACATGTTGATTTATGGTTTTCTAGAGTTTTTAGTTTTCATCATATTTTCAAAGGGGTTTTATACTCTAAAATACAGAAACAATTAAGGCAAGGAATTATTTTTTCTTGTGTTCAGTCCTCATTTTCCGTAGCATCTGCGGTGATGCTTACACAAATACACTGCAAATTCAATTATGCACATTTGTAATGCATTTCATAGTTTTTTTTTTCTGCTTATGCATAATTTTAATGTAAATGCTCCAAAACAAAACAAAAAAATATTAATCGCGTGAAAATTATGTTTTAGCTAATTAGTAAAATAAACGTGAGAACAAGTTAGGTTAATCTAGAGGCAGTATGAGTTTTATCCATAAAGATGCACTACTTGTGAATGTAATTACCGGTATGTACATTTATATTGGAATTCATGGCTTATTTCTACTGCTAGTTTTTTTTTTTTTTATCAGAGTTGCTCCTAAACAAAAAATATAACTTTTTCAAATCAATTTTTTATTTTAGATAACAAGTGGGCGATTTAATTTCAGGAAAGCTCAGAGGCAGATTTGGCATCCTCGTTAAATGAGCTTTCCAATGACACCAAGTTTATGGAAAATTACCCAATAGTTCCTGAGATAACAGGTTGAAAATCAGTGACCACACCTATTTCCCCCCAAAATTAGAAAATTTGGAGGACCGTATTTCTGGAATCACTTGTTTGTTTGACCTAAACTTTGAGATCCTGTGCTGTGGGATGACAATGAACAAATCAAAATCTGAGCTGATCGGGTTAAACCCATTGGGTGAAGATTTGGTAATGAAGACTTAAAAGTGCTGTCTATAATCGAATTAATACAAGATGATCACAGTGTTTATGGAGTTTCGTCCACAATGTATTTAAAAAAATGTTTTAGTTAAAATTGTTCTCTCAGGCTGAACAAATAGCCAAATGCAACAAAATTAAAAAATTAGCAGCACAACTTGAGACCTCATCGCCTTCTTTTTACTACCAGTACCTTTAGCACAGGAAACACAGGACTAACCTTTATGAAAGAATATATTTCTAATTCTACAATCCCTTTCACCTTCAGCATTTAAATCTGTCCTTCATCTTTTTGTTACAGTCCCAGTGACTGAATTTGTGAGTAAATGTGGTGACCATGCACTGCAGAAGAAACATTTTTTCTTCTTTTGCTTTTTAATTCAAATTTTTAACTGATCATTCTGATAATGAAGTATTATGCACTAACTAATAACTATATAGCCTCCCTGAAATAACATGCACTTCGTTAAATATTTATTGAAACGCTTGTAGCTCCATCTCTGCAGCTTATTATGTGGTCATTTTCCAAATTTCCACACGCAGTCATTTTCTATGTCCACAATCCATTTTTTAATAGTGTTTTCCCAAGAAATCGATGAAAAGCCTGTAGAAAAACACATTACTGTATTATAACTTCTTGACTTCAGGTCGTTACAGTGAATGTTGTTTGGTTTAGGTTTTCTTGCTTCTCTTGACCTACAACTTATTAATCCTCTTTCAGTTCAGTAAATTAGACTCAACATAACTGATCAATTTTCACATTAATGTTCAATTTAATCCATTTTTATTTAATTGCATTTCTACCTTTGGTTTGCATCAGTGTTTTCCTGCTGCCTTTATAACATATAGACAGCACAGTTGTTGATTTTAGGGGCTTGATCTGAATTGATTTAGATTGCGTGCCCCAGACGTTACCCTGGACAAAGTTGAAATGTTAGAAGTCACTCTGTAGGAGGAGAAGTCTTCGTCTTAGTCTGACTCATCCACAGTTTAATCACAGCCTTTATAAAAATGCGTATGCTGGCTTTCGTTAGCAACATCCTCTTTGTTCTCCTCATGAGATTCAAGGAAGAGAAAAACAGGCTGCCACAAAGGAATAATTTCCCTAAATGGAGACTGTTCTGCTTTATATTTCTTCCTCATTTTCTGAGTCACAAGCTCCCCTCCCCCTGTCATTCCTGTCATTGGTACGTCCATAAATAGACACCTGGCTGCAGTGTAGAGACCATGAGTCTGTGTAATAGAAAATAAATTAATTCATCAGAGTCAGGGAAGCTGTGAAATGAGAAATGTTGAGGGACAAGCAAAGTAGAGACAGAATACATTAACTAAGCAGTTCATTAAAAATAGTTTAAAAAGCTCATTTGAATAGTTTTTTATGAATGTCCTTGTCTTGGATTTATTTTAAAGTATAAAATGTATTTTTTTTATTTTATACCCAAGCTTGCACAGAGCTGAAATGTTACTAATATTTAAGGTGTGGGGGCACATTGCTGTAATCTTTGCTCCAGTTCTGAGCACATTTCTTTTCCGTGTTCACACTGAAGGACATTTTGCTCCCACTGTCTTTCTCGCTGACATTCAGACACACCAAACATGGACTCAGATTCTGTGTTCAGCAGCTAATTTAGCCTTCTGTTTGTCGCTTGGTTGCACGGACGCAGCACAGGCACGACTGGTTCAAGTTGAGACCATCTATCAAAGGCACAAACACATTCCTTGTGTCCTCAAGTTTCACTCGTTTTTAACCAATCTAGTTTGGCAAACTATAACAAGACCATTGCATTGTGGGATTGCGGTGATACTCCTGAAGGATGAATCCCCAAAAACTTTCAAGTTGATTGAATTTATTAGTGACTTATCTTATGGATTACAGTCAAATAATGTATAAATTTGTCTTCCTGACAATAACTTTCCTTTATTTATTTTTTATTTTTTACCTTTTTAAATTAATCTCTTGCTTTGATTTGTGACATTGTCTGCACATTTTTTTTTCATTCAACCTTTATTTAGGCAAATTAATCCCATTGAGCCTCGAGGACTCATTTACAAGAGAGACCTGCTTTCAACAAAGAATGATGACAACAGTGAATAACAATAGACAATCATAAAAGAGGTATACAGGTTTTTTTAAGCAATTTAAAATAAGATGTAAAAAAAAAAAAAAGTAGCAAAAACAGCTAGATTATAAGGCAAATGTAGAAAACCAAAAATTAAAATATAATGAAATAATAATACAAAAAATAAATAAATAATAAAATAAAAACATTTAAAGACATTCCCGTTTTTTTTTCCTTCTGCTGTGATTTTTGTTTCGTGCTAATTTTACCGAACGTTAGCAGCGTCCTAAAACACGCAGAGCAAATTGACTCTTGCAGCTTCTGTAAACAATATGAACAAATTGATTCCAAATGACAATGTCCTGCCAGTTTATTATTAACTAATTATTTGTAACTTTAAAGGCAACTACTTCCGCCGTTACCCTAAACCATGTTGAATAAATAATTAATAATGATAATAACTAATTCTGTCATCTTCTTTAATTACTTTCCTCTTTTGCTCCTTTTCCTTAATTTTATTCCTGTTGCTGATCGAGCAGAGGTGAAGATGCATCATATTTCTAACAGAAACTACAAGATGCTTTTTAATAAAATCTTAGAAATGAAAGTACATTTAGAAGGAAGCAGACCCAATATAAAAATATTAATGTAAAGGGAGAAGACTTATGGTTATGTTGTCGCTTTTATTAAAAAAAAAAAAAAAAAAGCTACATGCAGACAAGCTTTGAAGAGAAAGAGATGTTAACGTGCAGAACCTGTTTGTGTTTTGATGAAGAATAACAAATAAGGATTGAAGCAGATATGGAAGGTGCAGAAATGTTTCACACAAGAAATATAAACCCAAGCAGGGAGCGACCTCTTTCTGTCTGTCTCTCTTTATAGACATCCAACCTGTACAGCCTGTTCAACGTGTATTTAAAAAAAAAAAATTATCTCCAGTGCTTCAATCCTGCCAGCCGGGTTTCTCTGTGTGGGTGAGACTAAATTTACAGGCCTAAGTTGAGAGGGTACTTGCTGCAGAGGTGTTTGTCTGAAGAGGGATCAGAGCAAACAGGTAGAAAGAAAAGGAATAGATGGATTTATTTAAAGTATTGAAGCCTGGAGCGTGTACTTTCCTGTTCGCCATGACCACAGCCTTGTTTGTTATTTTTATGAGAGCATTTTTATCTGGAGGACAATCTGTCTGTTGATAAAATGCATTTATGCTGTCTTTTTTTTTTTTTTTCTTAGGTAGAAGTGACACCACTTCAGATGAGGGAACATGTTGGCCATGGACCAAGGAGTGGTGGAGGAATGGCTGTCAGAATTTAAGGTATGGTTTTATTCCTTGTGCATCTGTGTACCTGGATGTGTAAGACAAAAATGAATCAGTATTTGTCCATGATCTGTAAGCAGTTCTCAGCTGCTAGCTTTTTATGGCAATTTATTTCACTCGCATAAACAAACACACTCCCTGAATTGCCTTGTTCACCGAAAATTACCAGCTCCCACTCAAAGACAAGCACTCACCAGTACATGACTGGTACCAAAGCTGCAGCTTGGTGAGAAGTAATAATAATTAAAGGCCTAGCATTTCATGAAGGAATGCATATTGCCCACTAACTTATTTAGAGTTTTAGATGCTCAAAGTATGTGTTGCAGATGACTCTCAGCTACTCTCACATCAAATTTTAGCTCCAAATTTGTAAAATTGACGTGAGTTAAAGCCATTTTTGGATTGGTTAGTTTTTTTAATTGTAGTGGTCAGCCTTAATTGGATTAAAAATATAATGTAAATGTACATTAGTTTTACCATTCTGAATGTTTTGTCAAAATTAATGTAGTGCAGGGCTATTGAACAAAACTGCTCAGGGGGCCACAGTGTCTGAAAGCCAACAGCTCGGGGGCTGGACGTCCAGCGATTAAAATTATTATATAAATAAACTCGAGTGTACAATGATCTGTTACCTTTTAAATTTATTTATTTTATTGCATTGAATCAGAAATGCAATAAACAGAACCCAAACCCAGAAACCTCCCCCCCCCCACCCCCCACCCTCCACATTTTATTACCGGTATACTTTTTTTTAATGAAGTGAGCTGGATTGAAGTCACCTGCGGGACGGAAATGGCTAGTGGTTTATGAGATATTTTGCAAATAAATAGGATTGAGTCCTGTTACCTGTAGTTTATGCTACAATTTGAAGAAAATACCTCAAGACAATGAGTAGTACTCATTATGAGTATGAGCATTCTCGATCCATACTCGGTATAGATCGGGAATTAATCTCAGCTGCAGCTACTCCAAATTTTAGAACAATATTTGTAAAATTTGATATATCCTAGACATTTTTGCTTTGAAGGTCATTTTGCTGTTGCAGCCATCTCGAATTGGATTGACTGGAAAAGTTTGTTGTAATTTAGCCAGAATTTGAGTTTATTAGAGTTGCATTAAAATTTAACAATGTTCAGTCAGGTCATCTGGACAGTTTCTTTTTTTTTATTTTTTAGATGGTTTGTCCTTCATCCAAAGGACTTCATCAGTCCAAGGAGCCACAAACAAACTCAGTCCCACAAGCAGCACACTCCCATAGTGGACCAACCAGTTTGCTGGTGACGAGATGGTTTCAGGGGCCCGCCCTATCCCCTGTCAACTCTTCTGAGGCAGCCATAGCTAAAGTGGTTCAAAACGTCAAAGTTTATGCTCACTGATCCAGGTTAAAAAAATACAACAAAGTTCAGTCAGGTCATCTGCACACTTTCTTTTTTTTTCATGAGTCTAAGGAACTGATTAAGTCCTTTGGATGAAGGATGAAACGTCTCAACAAAAAATAATGAAAGAAACTGTTCAGAGGAACTGATTAAGTCCTTTGGATAAAAAAGGAAACGTCTTAAAAAAGAAAAAAGTGTTCAGAGGAACTAATGTAATTTGGATGAAGGCTGATATGTCTCAACAAAAAAATAAATAAGGAAACTGTCCAGAGGAACTGATGAAGTCCTATGGATGAAAAATGAAACATCAAAAAAAAAAAAAAGGAAAGAAAGAAACTGTTCAGACGAACTGATGACATCCTTTGGATGAAGGATAAAACGTCTAACCAAAAAGAAAGAAATTGTCCAGAGGAACTGATGACATCCTTTGGTTGAAGGATAAAACGTCTAAACAAAAATAAACTGTTCATATGAACTGATGACATCCTTTGGATGAAGGATAAAACATCTAAACAAAAAGAAAGAAATTGTCCAGAGGAAGTGATGAAATCCTTTGGATGAAGGATGAAATGTTAAAAAAGAAACTATCTAGAGGAGCTGATGAAGTCCTTTGGATGAAGGATGAAACATCAAAAAAGAAACTGTGTAGAGGAACTGATGAAGTCCTTTGTATGAAGGATGAAACGTCTAAAAAAATAAACTGTCCAGAGGAATTGATGAAGTCGTTTGGATGAAGGATGAAATTGTCTAAACAAAAAATAAATAAGGAAAGAAACTGTCCAGAGGAACTGATGAAGTCCTTTGGATGAAAGATGAAACGTCCAAAAAAAGGAAAGAAATTGTTCAGAGGAAATGATGAAGTCCTTTGGATGAAGATGAAATGTAAAAAAAGAAACTGTCAAGAGGAACTAATGAAGTCCTTTGGATGAAGGATGAAATGTCTAAAAAAATAAACTGTCCAGAGGAATTGATGAAGTCCTTTGGATGAAGGATGAAATGTAAAAAAAAAAGAAACTGTCCAGAGAAACTGATGATGTCCTTTAGCTGAAGGATGAAATGTCTCAACAACAACAACAAATAAAAAAAACTGTCCAGATGACCTGACTGAACGTTAATGGTTTTTTTTTTTACCTGGATTATTGAGGATGAACTTTGATTATCATTAAAATTCGTTCAGAGAGATATTTTGATAACACACCCACAGAGACAGAGGCAACAACATTGTTTTCTGACGATGACAATGGAGCAGATTAGGAATATAAATGTATAAAAACTACTCTCTTGTCTCAGCTGTGTAAAAATGACCTCCACATGCAGCCAGATGAAACATCTCACACCAACAGTCTGAGTAAGCTTTAAATGCTTTCAGAGTACTAGTTTTGGAAACATTTTCCCCTCAACTGTTGCAAGAGAGTTTGTTGTGATGTCACATTTCCAAAACGTCGGTCTAATTTTGTACTCTTGTTCATGATGTTTGCAGAAACCTTCATTAATGTCTCCGGGCTTTAACAAGCTGGTGGTGAAGCCGACCTCAACAACTATTTGTATTTTTCAGACCCTCCCTGACAGCGCTATCGCCACATATGCTGCCTCACTAAAAGACAAAGGCGCTCTGGTACCCGCACTCTACAAGGTCATACGAGAAAACTACAGCGACGTATGTAAATGATTGATTTATTCATCATTTTATATTTTGTTCTGAAACTGCTTGGACTAAATCCTTGCAACGGATCTTGATCATTCAGATTCAGATTTATGTCAAGTTCACTTGACACTGGTTGTGTGTGGCCTAACCACATTTGTGCCTTTTTTTTTGTTTCTGACTTTCCGTCCTCCCCAGCTGCTGGAGCCAGTGTGCCACCAGTTGTTTGAGTTTTACCGAAGCGGTTTGCCGCAGCTGCAGCGTTTCACGCTACAGTTCCTGCCAGAGCTCTTGTGGAGTCTCCTGTCCGTTAGTGCTGCCAGAGACGCCCACACTTCCGGCTGCATTGAAGCACTCCTGCTGGGCATTTACAACCTGGTAGGGGAGAGGATGAAGGCAGTGACAGCAACGTCTGTGCTTTCTGCATGCTATTTGTTGCCACAGATTAGCATTTTTATGTGTCGTTAATAGATGTGTTAGTGTTGGTAATAGCAATAAAACCTTTCCAGTGTAATTAGTTCTGACATGGAATCACATGAAAGCATTAAACTTTAATGTTTGAGTGTACAGCTCTTAAAGCAGCACATTGAACTGCTTAGCTTTGTCTGTGTCACAAGTTAACATATTACTCTGCATTATGTCAGTGTTGTTAGATGGCTATCTACCTAGAATGACAGGAAGTAAAAGCTAGAAATAAGGGAACAGAAAGACAATTGCATTGCACTAATCTTCTCACAGAGTAGCGCTGACACCATTAATAATAAATGTATTGAGTTCCACTTCCATCCACTTTGGATCTAAATGCTCCATCAGCCGTCATGCAGCGTTTTCTAACTTCGTCTGTGAATATTAGAATAGGTCAGCTGTCACTCTGCTTACTGGCTGGCTCCTAATAATCTTTGACATTAACATGCACGCAGGGGACACCAAAACCCTGGAGATTTTGTGTCTGTGTTCACAGTGTACACACAAATGGATAAATGCACACCAGCAGTGTGGGTAGGGGGGGATGAGACCCTTAAGTTCTAGCTACAAACACCCACACGTAATGCATGAGCTCTGTACACTCTTTAAATTTTTAAGTCACACACAGGGAAAAAGAAGTACATGTTCTGTTCTTGCCCTCAGAAACAATGTTTTTTCACTCTTCCTGTGTTTCTCTCTTACAGGAAATAGTTGATAAAGATGGACAAAGTAAAGTGTTATCTTTCACAGTTCCTTCCTTATCCAAACCCTCGATATACCACGAGGTATGTCCACATGCTTACACAAATCTTTAGTTTGAATTTGATGACATTTATTGACACTTCACTTTGTCACTTCCAGCCTTCGGCCATTGGTTCTATAGCTCTTACAGAAGGAGCGTTGGCCAATCACGGTCTGAGCAGGGTTGTGTACAGCGGGCCACACCTCCAGAGAGAGACGTTTACTGCACAGAATAGGTAAGAGGATTGATGAACTTGTCTTTTTTCACTGAGCAGATACTGTGAGGTTAAACAAAGAGTTTTAGGCTTAACTTCTCTTGCAGCAGAATGCCAGTCTTAGAAAAAAATAGCAAGCTTTTAACCAAAATAGAAATGTGCACAGAGGATGAAATGTCTGAGAGAGAGAGCACATTTATTTGGATTTGAGCTGAGCAACATTTATGCAACAAATATCCTTTTAATGTCTTTGTTAGACTGCCTGGGAGACACAAAGACAAGTTATGATGGGGCGTTAGCTATTGTCATAACCAATTTTATTTTATTTTTTAGAAATGTTACGATTGCCGATGGCACTTGTCTTTTGTCCTAGTTTTATTTGAACTTGTGTTGCTGTAAGCATTTCTTAAATTAGCGCAACTCAGAAAAACATCTAGAGGCCATAATGACCTCAGGTGGATGTTCTCAGATTTTCTTATATTTTTTTTTAACTGTTTTCAGACTAGATGGGTTGTGAAAGCTGGTGTTTAATTTTACATTCAAGAGTTTTTATGTGACAAAACTAGTTTGGTCGCTCTCCAAAATCAGTTTTGAAATTCCTAAATAACGGTCTTGTCTATGTCAAAGTTTTACAGTTTAAAAAAAGGATTAAAGTATGTTGAACATTCATCCATTAATTTAACACAGTTTATTTATTTAGTGCCAATTCACAACGAAAGTCATCTCAGGGAACTGTACAAAAACAAATAAACAAAAAACAAGTCCAAATCATGAATCTAATTCAGATCTAGGTTCAAATAAAGTTGCAATGATTTTATTCCTATTACAATAATTCACATGCATATCACACTGAATTGCTATAACTAAGGGAGGCAGCAGGTTGCATTGAATCACTTTAACACAATCCTCCATCTCGAACAAGCACATCAGTGACAGTGGAAAGGACCAACTCTTATGTAACAGGAAGAAACCAGCACCAGAACCAGGATGGGTGGCCATCTTGACTGGTTGGGGTTAGAGAGGACAGGAAAGAGACACAGGCTGAAGTATCGGTTCAGGTGTAGTTTCTATGGGGGGAAAATAAAAGCATCAATAATGCAAACATGGAGAGTTACACAGCTAAAGACAGCAGCACAGCTAAAGGGATAACTCGGGAATCCCAAGCCAACCATAACTAGTATTTATTAAAAAGGAAAGTTTTAATACATTAATATATTAGGCAATGGAGAGAAGCTAAAATTGGAGAAATAGTTCTCCTACTAACTTTCATCAGAACTCTAGCAGCAAGATTTTGCATCAACTGGAGTTTTTAGACATTCAGATAAAAAATAAATCCAGTAGTTCATCATAGAAATAAAAATTGACCAGTGTTTCTACATCTTTTTGAGATAAGATGTTTCAATATACTGAAAAAACTAGATAAACACAGCACTTTTGTTTTGCTCATTTTTCATGAGCTGAACTCAAAGATCTAAGACTTTCTATGTACACAATAGATCTTTTTCTCTCAGATGTTTTTCCACAAATTTATGTAACTCTGTTAGTGAGCACTTCTTTCCATCCACCTCACAGGTGTGTCCTATCAAGATGCTGATTAGACATTTTAGATTAGACATTATTAACATGTCATTTCCACCTGTGATATCTTTGGTATTGTTCTGTAAAGTGCACATTTTAGAGTGGCCTTTTGTTGTGGTCAGCCTAAGGCACACCTCTACAATAATCATTCTGTCTAATTAGCATCACGATGTGCCACATCTGTGAGGTGGATGGATTGTTTCGGCAAAGGAGACCTGCTCACTAACACAGATTTACACAAATTTGTGAACAATATTTGAGAGAAAATTATTATTTTTTTGTGAGTCATTAGAAAAAGTCTTAGATCTTTGAGTTCAGCTCATGAAAAATGGGAGCAAAATCAAAAGTGTTGTTTATGTTTTTGTTCTGTGCACTAATGTTGCACAGGTGGAAGGATGCGGTCCTGGTAACAGTTTAAATGTGTGTGTGGGGGGGGGGGGGGTTGTAAGCATGTCCTGGTCACTAATGTGTTTAATGTTTTGGTTCGTCGTTTTGTAGTGCACTTGAATCTAATTCACCGTTTTAACAGTTTGTTTTCTGTTAATGAGATTTGAGGTGCTGACCTTCCTGCTGCTCTGCTACAACGCTGCTCTCAGCTACATGACCTCCACCTCCCTGCAGTCCCTCTGCCAGCTTAGCTCCAGGTAAAAGATGCACTGGAGAACATAATGACATCTATCATTTGTTGGGCACTCCACTTTATAACTGAATGCAAACAAACACACGAGCGGACCTTAGTTTTACATCATAGTTGATGTGATTTATGGGGCTTTTCCTCACATATACACTTACATGCTCATTTGCAAGCACTTGCTCATCTGATCCTCTTATAGACTTTGTGGCTAGTGAGAGCCAAGATACCACCTTTTTTTGGCAAAGAGCTGACATGTGCACACATCCAGGCTCAGTGATTTTGGTAATCTGCCAACTGCAGCTGAGCACTGGTCTGGTGAAAAGTCAGCTTGGGGTTCCACTTGAAAGTTTATGTAATGGCAGTGACAAAATTACACTGAATTAAATATGCAGAATTTTCTCGAGTTTCAAAACAATCCTTTACAACCTGAATGAGAGCTATTTGAAAATGATGTACCATGCAGTATATTATGTGTGTTTTGTGCATGTTTATATTGAACAACTGTTTGGTTATCAAGCCACCCGCAGTGGGGTGGTTTTCCCAGCTTCCCTGTTTCACTCCTCTGTTGTGTTTTTATTGGTTTTCTTCACTAGAGTGTGTATATGCGGTTACCCACGGCAACAGATGCGTCGCTATAAAGGCATCAGCACACGCCTGACGGTTACGTCTGAGTTCTTGGTTCAGCTCATTACAGGGATCCACTACGCGCTGTGAGTGTGCACACAAAGCCAGTGAAACTCACAACCAGGTTTTTAAGTTCCCAGGTTTTCTACAATACGTTCAGTACCAGAAAAGTCTTGAACCAGCTCTGATTTTTCACGTTTTGCATGCAAGGAGCCAGACTTTCTGCTAATCTCTTAAAGCAGCCTTGAGCAGCTGTTCTCCAGGCTTTCTGAAGGTCTTTTCTTTGCACGTAGGCTGTTTTCAATCATTTTCATGGCAGTTCTGTACTCTACCACTTTAAAAAGTATGTTTTTTTTTCCTTTCTTTTTTTTTATATAAATATGTAGCCACTTAACAGCAATCATATGAAAATTCACGTATTGAAAGGCTCCTGAATTTTAAGATGAACAATCGCTGTGTGTGAACAACAGACAACCTCAGGTGCAGTTTGTTGAAAAGACATAATTTGTCCTCATCTTTGTTGGAAGAAACAAAGACAAAGTCTGACAGGCATAAAATAATATTCTTGCAAGGGTGTTTCAAAAGATCTGTTGGCAATTAAAAAAAAAGTGTGGCTTCTTGGAGAAGTAAAGAAATAAGTCAAAACTCTGTACATATATTTAGTGTTTGTTTAACAGATAAATTGTGAGCTAAGTAACGCACATAAAACTGACCATATTTACACAACCTAACATCCTCACCTATTTCTTAACCATGTAGTATTGGAGTTTTAAATAAAAAAATAAATAAATAAAATAAAAAAACGTACAAAGAAAAACTCGTGAAATTATTCTCTCCATCGGTAAAGAAATGTATTTTATGGTTATAGTCTCTTTGGTGTGAATGCCTAAAAGTGCCGGTTGGAAATTTGGTATAAATTGTTTTGTGCACTACAGTTTTTTTATGTTTGCATTCGTGTTTCTGCCTTTTTATAGGTGTAATGGTGAAGTTGAACTGGGCTCCAAAGCATTGGAAGACGTTTTGTATCGAGCTCAGCTTGAATTGTTCCCTGAAGCTTTATTGGTGAGTACATTTCTCTGCTACAGTCTTGTTTTACTTTTTTTTTACTGCTTTTAGACCTATACATTTGTGTATGTGTGTGTGTGAGACAGAAAGAGCACGTGATAACGATGCACATGCTGGCCTTTGGTTTTAATTTATGCTCGCCACAGTATGCTGCATTGTGTTGGTCTCTGTGTGTGAGAGACTGTGGACAAAGTGTAATCCCTGTAGCTTATTTACATGCTTTTCCCTCCGCTCAGTTAAGCTGTAATCCTTGAGGCTTTGGGAGTAGAGGATTGGATCTAGTAAGCTCACTATATTACCACACAAGTAAAGGTGTGCTCTTGTATAACAATCAAAACGCACAGCATTTGAATACATGTTTAGTGGGAAGGGTGCTTTAGATTTAGGTTAATGTTTTCATTAAAGGATCAGCTTTGTGGGCTCATGCCCCAAATGCACACACCACTTGTGTGTCTTTTGGTTGCAAGTAGACAGCACCTGGTAGCTTTTAGCTTAGCAAACCATGTGCCGTTCATAAGACATACCGGTATGTACTGCAAGGTTACAGACAAGACGTGGTCTGATCTTGATGCCCTTTATATTATATTTACCAAACTGTTACATGATGATCTGTGCAAATAGCACATCTGAAGTTACAGCAAGAACAGTTTGTCATGTAAAGAGTTGTGCCACACAAAGCCTTTTTTATGCATTGTATATGTGACACTGTGATGCTCATGCAGAAACTTTAGTGGATTCATTGCCCAGATATTAATTCAGTCATATCAATAAGACTCTGCATGAATCAGATGTAAATTGTAAATATAATTTGTAAAGCATAAATTGATGTGTGCAAATGTGTTGCACTTTGTCACTTGATGCAACTCTGTCATAATATCTGGAGTAACTTAGTTTTGGCGTTATTACATTTAGGTACAGTCTGGCCTTCAGGCTCAGCACTAATAATCGGAGGGTGTGTATATCATATAAACACGTGTTGTGTTTGTTCATGCAGCAAGTGCCAGTACCACATATTCAGATTCAGAAAACTTTAAGGGGCAACACCAAACTTTTTTCACGTGCACGTTGTCCAAAATAAATAAATATATATAATAAATATTGTTTTTGTTTTTTACAAATTTGAACTGACAGAAAATAAATGTAAAATGTATGGTGGTTGGTCAGAGAACTAGATGAATATCACTTAATTCTGTAATTTTAAATACCGTATATTAAAGTTTTAATGAATTATCTAAATGAATACTGCAATGAATAGTGCCAGAGGAAAAAGCTGTTTGTTCTTCTTGTTGTTGAGTAGATGAAGCCACATATCTTCTTTTAGATGTCAGGAGACGAAACGGCACGAGAGGGGATCAGTTCTTGTACCACTGAGGTGCAGGTAGCAGATCTGACTTACTTTGTTCTGAGCAGATCCACGCAGGTCCTCACACTGATGTCTTACACCAGCCTGTGCCCACGGTCTCTGTGGCACAGCTGAACTGACCTGTGGCTGTTACAGTTAGAGAGAGCTGAGTTTGACACCATTTTCATCAGCTGGGGCTGAGTGGTTAGAGCAGCTGTCCTCCAGTGGGAGAGATGGGGGTTCAATTCCACCAGCAGTCATACGTTGAACTGTCCCTGGGCAAGACACTAAACCTTTCATTGCCTCTGGTGTCCCATTGATGAATGAATGGGATCTAAAGCGCTGATTAGTCTCTATGGAATGATTTGTTCAGATTATGTTTGTAGAGATGTAGTAGAGTGCTGTATGCATGTGTGTGTGGAGGTAAATGAGGGCACAGATTGTGTTGTAAAGCACTTTTGAGTGCCTTTATTATCCAGAAAGGCTTTAAGTGCAGTCCATTTACCAACACTCAGATTTATTAGTGAAGCATCTGCTTGTCTGTCTGCACGGAAAGATGTTAAAGTAGCTGGATTAATGAATAAGAAACATTGTGTTTATCCCTCCCTCCATTTTCTTTACCCTCTTTTTTGTTCAAGTCACGTGGGACCTGCCGCCTATTTCCTAGCAGTGGTTTTGAAAGAGTCGACCTGTACACCCTGGACAGAACACAAGTCCACCACAGGGTTTCAAATGGACACATAAGACAACTAACAAATCACATGCGCACTCATAGGGACAACTTAGTTATCAGTTAACGTAACATGCAAGTTTTTGGTCTGTGGGAGGAAACAAGACCATTTTCAGCAAAAACAAAAGCTCATCAAGGTTTTTCTTTGTGATGCATGTGTAATTCCTGTCATATGATCTTTTTTATTTTCCAAAGAACAATTTTGTGAGATGTAGTCCGTTTGGTGGGATCTTGAAGTGGTGCTCATCTCTTTCTGTCCCATTTGTGTAAGTCCTTCCAGCAAACTCTGGCATTATTTAAAATCAACATGTGGATGTTTATGTCTTCTAACCTTCAGGCGGGTAATGCCATCAAGTCGTCACTACACGGTGCAGCACTTAAGAGCAACAAGGAGGGTGGACGGAGCATCCAAGTGGAGATCACTCCCACCGCCTCCAGAATCTCCCGCAACGCTGTCACTTCTCTCTCTATACGGGGTCACCGCTGGAAGAGGCACGGTAAGATGCACACACAGGATAAAACCACTCTGAGACCTCCAAAAACATGGGAGCTGAAGCTGTTCAAAGAACAGGATACTTTATACATCTTTTAAACATATTATAATCCAGCTTTCAATTATTTAGTAATACATGTTTGATTCAACAATTCCACATCAGAGGAGAAAGCAAGAGGTAAATTTTTGATTAAATTAAAGTCAGGTTATTTATATAGCACCAAATCACAACACCGTTACCATTTCACTGACCAATCAGTGTTGCCAGATTGGTAATTTTACTGCCAATTAGGTAGTTTTCATTCTGATTTTGCTGGGAACTCTGGGAAGATTTTTGTTGGATTGTTGCATTTTGCCACATATTGTTAAATTACCTTGGCTTGTACTGATGTGTGTTCATGTTCAAACAGTAAATATAATCTAACAATACATTGATTGGGCAGATTTTTGTGTGCTGTGGCAGTTTTTAACAGATTTTTGGGCTGGAAAAGCTCGACCCTATCTGGCAACACTGATGACAGTCATCAAATTTTATCATTCTGTTCCTAAACTTGTAGATAGTTTGCTAACTCGCACCTTTTACCTCCATTTTTTAATGAATTTATCAATTTCACATGTTGACTACTTCAATTCTTTGAATTTTATTTTGGTTGTTGTGACACAGATTTATTATTTTTAATAATGATAATTCTTATTATTCTCTATTATTATTTATTATTCAATTAAACAAGATTCAGTCTGAATCATCAGCTCAGTTTGGCGATTTAAAATATGACAGCTTTTGAAGGTAGAACTGCATTAACTAGAATTTATGGATTTTATTTCAGATAATTATATGAGACGTTTGTTATTGAAACGTTTCTTTTCAGATTAAAATAAAAGATGACTCACTGAGAATTGGTAGAAAACGACTCTCTTTTCCCAGTAGGCAGCTCCATCAGGTAAATTACAGCCTTCAGCTGGTTTAATTAGACGTTTTGTCTTGAGTCTACACCCATGCCTGCTGCTCTTTAGGCTGGAACCGAGTGAGAGGTTTGCTTATGTTTAAACTTTTGTGATTTGCACTGATGGAGGAAAAAAATGTTTCAATTTTATTTCATGCGTTCGAATGAGTCGTGATCACTTCAGTTATGTTGGTCGTATTCATCATCATATAGCATGCTCTTGTGTTCTGTTCATTATAAGTTATTTATATTTTTCTGCCATCACATTTATGACCTTCTGTTTTGTGTTTCTGTGGTTGTGTGTGCCTGTGCACGCGACCATCTTCTTGTTTTTTTTTTTCTGTGTGTGCATGAACTACATCCATCTTTGTGTTTGTGTGTCTGTGGTTTGTCTACGTTGTGTCCCGCTATCCTCCATGCTCCCCCTCACCAGAAACCCAGGAGGTGAGTGTAGACGGAGATCTGGCGCTGGGGGGCGTGGCCGTCCCAGAGATCAATGTGACTGGCATAAACGGCGATCGGATGGCTAACGGAGACTCCCTGAGGCCGCGCCTTGATGGACGCACCCATTTAGATGGCGACGTGTTGGGTGCCTCCTCCGAAGTCAGCCTAGACGCACGAAGTCATGACCATGGGAGTCGGAGTCAGGAGGTCAGGAGGCAGAAGTCTGTGAGGCGATTGGTGGAGAATGAGGGTTCTGGGTCCGCCTCCACAGGGAGGAGCCAGTACTAAGGTCCAGCCCCTCCTTCCCCCTGCACCACTCCCGGGGTAACCTAGGTAACCATGTGTGGAGGCTGATCTGAAAAGCTGCATGATGACTTTGATTTTAACTTTGGCGCTGGGCTCCAACACCCTGTCTTCACCTAACTGCACTTATTCCTCCTCATCTGTCTATCCATCGTCAGCCATTTTTTTCTCTCTCTCCTTTGTGGCTACAGTTTCCTTATTAAGACTCCCCATGTTCACACTAATAATTTACAATCTTGCTACAAAATTAATCTTTGCTGTGTGATTTAATCATAGCTTTGTCACGTGAGGATAACGGTTTAGAGTTATAAATAAACTTTCTGCAAAAAATATATATTTTTGTTTGTTTGTTGTATATTTGGAAATAACTCCCAAGGCTGCAAGTCCCTAAAAAGTCAATGAGCTATAAAATTATGAGGCTTAAATGATGTCAGTAGTAGCTAACATTGTTAACATTGTCGTTAAAGAGTCCTGGGTTTGTACACGAGAGGTTTTTACATGGATGGTTTGAACACCTCAACACATTTATCCTGGGTTGCTCCTGGAAACGGGTTATTTGCTTCTGATTGGTAGCTAGGAGCGAAGGAAAGATACGCTGGTCTTGAATTTAACTGTAGATAAGAAAACTATGTCTCCTGACCTGATTTTTAGCAGGTTAACTTTGTACGACTTCATCAAGACCTTCCTATCTGTCTGTCAGCTGTGTGTTCTGTTGATGTTAGCATCAGATTAGTAGCTGAGCCTGTACAAGAGTCTAGATGTGTGATTTAAAGAAAGCACAGGAAATATCCAGTACATGAATGTGTCTGGACATAAAAAGAGAAACAATCAAAATCATGGTACAAATTTGTGCTTGCTTTCCTTGATTTTCCTTTTCTGGTCTTTCTAAAGCTTGTGCTCTTGGACGTAATCCCTGCTTTCCTTTGAGACGAAACATTTGCTCCTTTACCTCCAAATGACTGTTTTCTCACAGCACTGTTCATGATCTTAATTTGTGCTGGTCTGGAACTCCCAGTTCAAATGGTCAAATGGTGTTACTGTGTGAAGACGCCACCTGCTGGATCGTAACAGACCTTGTCTGACATTCAGTCACAGTTTTGTAAGACTATAGATGAATTTGATTAATTTATTCCAAATCCAAGCTGAACTGCGATGAATTGACTGAATGTCAGACGAGGCTGTAAATCTCTTCCTGTGCGTCTCTTTTCATGCACCTCCTTGTTTATCTCTTTGCTTCACAGATGCAGTGGATTTGGGTTCCCCGGACGAGCTGATGGATATTTCAGAGGTGGATGAAGGGGTGTGGCCAGCTGGGATGGGGCCAGATATGACCCCTCCCACCATCACTATCAGCAACAGCACCACAACATTGAACCTGGGCGCCAAGGCCCTGAAGAAGTGTCGGCTCGGCGGGCGCAACAGCAAGGACAAGGAAGCGGGGCCTCTAGTAACAGGCCGGGCTGCGAGCGAGAACACAGAGCTGTCCGTCAAGCGGCTTACACTCACTTCCAGCCAGTCGGTGCCCAAAGGGGGTGCTCTCACCAGCCTGACCCGCACCGCCAGCGCCGTCTTCTCTCGTTCTTTTGAGCACGTGGCCAGCAGCAACGCCCCTCCTGCCAGCAACCACACAGCCTCTGAGGCAGGCAGCTACTCCTGCAGCCTGCAGGAGGAGGGGCTGGGGTACCTAAGTCCTGCCCCAAACCACACCCAGCGCTCCCCCAGCATTAGCCTGCTTCTTGGCTCTGACCTGTGAACTCTTTGCAACTGTATGAACCCTCATCTCCGATCCTGTGACCTTGTGACCCTGTACCTGTGACCTGAAACTCCAAGCCATGCCAACTGCCGTTGACCACAAACATGTGAAGGACTCCTCCGCTTGTTTTCTCCGTCACTCCCGTTTATGATTTTCAGTGCTGCACGCCAGCTTGCTGCAAACGTCAGAGCACCTGAGCTCCATCGGCACCTCTCCCCTTGCAGGGTCTCGTCTCCGCCTCACAGAGGGAAGGTGTGAAAACTCCACTTCCGACTTTGCTCATTTAAAAAATGACAGGACAAAACTGAGCTAGTGTCAGAAAAGAATGCACTTGAACATCATCCCCAAAACTGTTGGAGAAGATGGAAAGTAATTACAACTGCATTTGTTGCCCTGTATGGCTTTACCATACGTCCACCCTTACCTTGCCCTGGTGTGTCTGAAGAAAAGTGTGCTGTTAGTGTGAGCAGGCTTGCGTCTGTGTATTTGTATGCATGTGTGTGTGTGCAGCAGTTTTTAGAAAAAGGCTGCTGATTGCGACAGTGAACAAGGTGTGATTCTTTTAATTAAAACATGTTTCTACAACTTTTTTAATACTAGTAAATCCTTCCCATAGCAATATAAACCCATTGTTTTCAGTGTTTTTTCTATTTTTGGGGTTGAGTTGTTGAACTGATGTCTACATTTGTCAGCTGTTTTACATGCGTTGTAAAAGTTATTTTACCTAAAATACGTAAAAAGCAACCAATGAATAATCAACCAGTATCAAAAGAATCGGGTCTTACGTTTACAATCACAGTGTTCTCGTCATTACGGAGAAGCAATATGTTTTTTTTTTTTCTTTTTGCTCCGCAAGCACCTTCCTTACTTGCCGTGTACCAAATGGCAAAAGTTGTGATCCAGCTTGTTTTACTTGGCAGTCGCTTTACAGTTTTTGGTCTGATGGTTGGTGTGTATGATTAATTCAGTGTTGAATTTTGCACATAGAAGAGAAAATCAGTTGTGTTATCAACTTTGGTATTTTTGTATAAACGAGAAGTTTGACTCTCGCGTTGTATTCTTTTTCCCAAGACAAATATGCTCTTTTGCTCCATAAACTCAAGTTTTCTATGTTTCCTAACCATGCAAGTCCAAAACCACGTAAATCAGTAATTTACTTGCATTCAAGGACTAAATAGTTTGATACTCGTGATACTAATTGAATTTTTTGACGTTCAGCAAATGGAGGCATGTTTGTTATACACACCATTTCAGAAGTTTAGTACCTAAGTGATGTTTCCTTCCTTCCTTCTTTATTACATTATCATGTTTCAGGCATGGTAATAACAAAAGATTAAATTCATTTGCTACAATTGATGTCCTAAATCAAGCATTCATGCTGCTCCACATGATAGCACTCTGTGTATTGTAGCTGTTGAGTGTCTATAGCTTGGTGCGACAGTACCAGTCATGTTTCTTTTATGTTTGTTTACAGTGAATTACTATTGTTGTACATCTTACTGTTAAAATGAAGTTTCTTATATTGGCCTTTCTTTGTCTGAAAAGAACTCATCGCTATAAATTCTGGGAATAAAGTGTTTCTATATTTCATTTGTATGCTTGGTAGTTTTTTAATCATCTGCCAGAGGGCCTCACTATGAAAACTCATTTTGGCTACACTGAAGTAGAAAAAAAATTAAGTCTTATTTATGAGATACTGTCAGTATTATGACTTAATATCTCATAATTTTGTCGTGGTGTCATGCTTTTTACATAATTTTGCGATAGCGTATCATGACTTGAGTTTTTTTTAAGTGGTGAAAATCATGGAAATGTATACAAACATCAACTTTAAATATTTTATAAGTAAAAGTTATTCAGTCCTATCGCCTCTATATACTATATGCATGTACAGTAGAGGTTGTATATTTGACAGTTTAGCTAGATTTTTCCTGACTAAATAGTATATAGTTTTGATTTTAACTTTACATTATTAAAATTTTTTTGTTTATTTTTTTTAATTATGCTTCCATTTTTGTGTAACATTTGGTCTTGACATATTTTCAGTTTGACATTTTCAGTTTCAGCTTTCATAATAGAAGACCTGCATTCTCACTTGTGACCACTAAGTGGCAGCAACGGCAGCCTAGTGTGTTGGACGGACCTTCACGTCACTTCCTTTTTCCCGTCCTTGGAAGCGTTGGGAGCCTCGCTCGTCTGGACATGGCTAAACTGAGTAAGGAGACCAAGCAGAGGCTGCAGCAGCTGTTCCAGTGCGGGCAGTTCGTCATCCGATGGGGTTTTATTCCCACTGTGCTGTACCTCGGTCAGTATCTGAACGCTTAAGAGGGAACCATGTTCTGAAGCCGAGGAGTCACGTTCAGCTAACTGGCTAAGCTGTTAGCTGTAGCTAAAAACCAGTATGCCTGCTTTTTTTACACACACACACACAAAAAACTTAAGTATGAATTAAAATGGTCATGAATATTACTTTGCTTGTAGTTTTTCTAATGTAAAAGGCTCAGTTTTGTTTAATTAGCACAGAGCAGCCGTTGTCGGCTTGCACGATGTGGTGTACTGGATCATGCTAACCTACGCCAGTTTAAAAAGACGAACAGAAACAGGCCCACTTTTTAACCATCGTTTTAACACTACAAGACAGTCGTCCTCCTCCTTTTGAGTATTCACATTGATAACATTGGTCCTGAGGGACCACAGCAGGATGATTCATACTATGAGGCACGTCTAAACTAACACTTCCGTGGCAATGTTGCCAGATAGAGTCGAGGTTTCCAGCCAAAAAATCTAAAAACCGCCGCATCACACAGAAACCCGCCCAATCAATACTGTATACTGTAGTGTATACTGTAGTTATAATTACTGTTTGAACATGACACACGTCAGTACAAGATGACACACACACTCACACACACACACACACACACAT
>JARVGQ010000737.1:14477902-14490781 GCA_031762355.1 Hypsolebias martinsi | reverse complement strand
AATTGTTGTATTTAATTATTGTATATAAATTGTATAAAATGAATGAATAAAAAAAATGGTCAACCTTAAAAAACAAACAAAAAAAAAAAAACTTTATTGTAAACACACTGAATGGGCAAATATATTGGAGAAAGGCTAAAGGAGATAAGTGCCATTATTTAATAAATTTTACTCAGTTACCAAACCCTGTTTACTTAAATTAATGAGGTGGAACCAATGACAACATAAAGTTAACCTTTATTCTTTAAGACAAACATATTTTTAACATTTTGCAACTAAAAATGTGCTTTTTATGGTCAAAGATACATTGATGTTTGAGTTTTAACAAAAATCAGACTAAGCTGAAGAATTTATTTGAAAGTGTTTCTGATAGAAAAGTCCAGTGGAAGAGATAAATATCAAACTACTGTAATTCATCTGCAAATTGCTATACACATCCAGTGAACATAAGTATGTTAACTTAAAGTTAGACGTATGTTGCTTGAAGCATGCATATGCATCAAAATATTAACTACTTAAATTACTTGTTCTGAGTCTTCTAATAAAGTGAAGTTATTGAGTTTAGAGGATTTGTTCACTGACATTAATGCCTGGCTGCAAACACTGCATTGTCAGAAAGATAGAGGACACTGCTGAGTGTGTGTGACCTAAACGTTGAAGTGTGAGATCTGCTTTTACTGTATTTGCAACTCAACTTGATGATCAGGCTAAAAAAAAAAAAAAAAATACTAGTAATTGAAAATGCAAATGAGATTTTAGTCTTCTCCAATCTGGGAGGTGAAGGGTTTCAAAGCGTTTCTTCCGGCTTCATTAAGTAGAACTCATAGTTTTAATTACACATTGGTTTAGCATGCCACTTCACTTTCTGTTAGTTTTAATGATAACAAAAAAAAAAAAAAAAGAATGTGAGGAAAGGGAGAATGATTTGTGCTTCACCGAGGCTTTTTTAGAAAATAAAGACTCCACACTTGCACCAATACAACATACATTTACAGTAGACCTTCCTTAATTACAGTAGGACAAACATGTCAGACGCTAACTGAGACTTACTGAGTGTTTTAACCTCATTAATGTTTAGTGCATCAAACATGATGCAGGTAATTGACATGAACGCATAACAAGTACTGGATGCAATGCAACACTCACATGGATGGTGATACACAGTTAATTCTAAATATCCTGTTACCTAATAGCATTTTTTTTTTCCTCTTTTGGTTGCTCCTTTCTTCAGGGATCACCACAGTGAGCAAACTCGTGAAGGTTTGGCAAATGTTTTACGCCGCCCCTCCTGATTCACCACAGACCACAGAGCTATTGCAGCCTGTTTAACAAAGGGCTGCCATCCAGGAGAGCAGATCTGAGGTTAAGAGCCTTGCCACAGTAGGGCAAATGAGAGTGGAGGCAGGTGTAGGTGCTTCACCTTTTCCACCCCTAATTTTTAAAGTAATTGTCAGGGGGTTTGAACCGGCAAGCTCCCAATCATAAGCTCACCTTCTTTAGCCTTAAAAGTAACAGTTATTTTTCAGAGAGCTCAACCTAAGTCCCATGTGAAGTTTACATACAGCCTAAATTGAGACATTTAAACATTAAATTGTTTTATTCAACAAGTCTTTGTTGTGCAGTAAATGTTATAATGCTTTATAATGCAGCCCATAGGTAGCATGGATGGAGACATTAATCCACACTTTTATCACAGCTCGTCTTGACTACTGTAATGCACTGTATGTAGGCATCAGCCAGACCTCTCTTGCTCGTCTGCAGCTTGTGCAGAATTCTGTTGCTCACCTGTAACTTAGGCCCATAGGCACGAGCATATCACTCCCATCCTGGCGTCCCTTCACTGGCTCCCTGTGCACTACAGAATTCATTTTAAGCTTTTACTGTTTGTTTTTAAATGCTTGAACAACCTTGCAACACCATATCTGTCTGAGCTGCTTCAGCCTTACTGCCCTCCTCGATTCGTAAGATCAGCTGATCGGTTGCTGTTGACAGTCCCTAAAACTGAAGCTCAGAGGTGACAGAGCGTTTGCTGTTGTTGCTCCCAGGTTGCGGAACAACATACCCTTGAGTGTCAGACAGGCCTCCTCTCTTCCTGTTTTTAAATCTCTTTTAAAAACACACTTTTATTATTTGGCTTTTAACACATGATCTTATCTTTTATGGCATCTTGACACACCTGCCGTGAAACTGGTATGTTTTTAAGTTTCTTTGTGTATGCTTTGTATGTTTTTATTGTCTTAATTAATTTGTCTTTTGTCTTATCGTACAGCACTTTGTCTACCTTTGCGGTTTTTAAAATGTGCTATGGAAATAAAGCTGACTGATAGACTGCTTGATTAATAATCACATTGCATAATAAAAACTGCCTCAATGCAACTGTTTGTTTTGCTCTTTTTAAATTTAACAAGTTCTGCACGTGCTACTCCACATAGGTGTATATTGTTTTACAAGAAACGTATTAAATTACAACTTTTTGAACTGTTCAGGGGTAAAAATTCAAGAAACCTCCAGGCTTCAAGGCTTTGTTTGAAGTTAGAGTAAGATTTGGTCTCAAAATGTCAAGGAAAGGATGAAAAAGTGACATGAGAAAAAAGTGCAGAACTAAATCCTTTATGGGAATACACAAAACATTTACGAAGCAAATGAAACAATTAGGACCAAAAAAAAAAAGTCTGCAAAAACACAATTATTAAAAACAACAAAAGAAGACAGGATGAGGATTATGGCAGAAAAGCAAGTTCTTTGGTAAATGAGGAACAAAAACCGACAATCAAATGACCGCAAAGATGAAAAAAATTTAAATAAAACATCAAGAATGAGCTCCTAAACTCAAATAATCCTATAGATTATAATGACCATTACAAAAAACAGAAAAACTATAAGAAAATACATAAAACCAACACAAAGTAAAGCAAACAAAGATGACAAAAGGCAAGAACTGCTGTAAATAGTAACAAAATGACAACTAAAAGTAAAAAAAAAAAAAAGCAGTAAAACAATGACATCCCAACACAAAAAATATTTTACACAGAATGGGTATTAGTGGCCTTTTACAGTTTCACATATGACCGTTAATCTTTACTTGTTTTAGAAACGTTAGATGGATCTGATGGCTCAGCACAAACTGATGAACAAGGAAGGTGCATCGTCATGACTGATAAATACGCCCAAGACTTAGAAATACCATATTATATGTCAAGGGTCAGTGAAATGCTGCAATCTTGTTCTGATTTCTGGGTGGCACAGAAAAGTTATTTTTGTTGTGCTTCTACAGGGGAGAAATAAAGCATCCAGTAGGCTACATTAAAACAGTCCAACATCTACCGGTGTCCCTGTTGGCTTCTCCGTGTTCAGCAGTTTTTGTTCCTGTCATAATTCTACTGAATGTCTAGTCCTGACTGAACTAAACAAGAAATGATGAAATGAACGGCGTGATTTTACTTTCCCCGCACTTTTGTTGCCAAAGACCCACGTGTAGCACATGTGAAAGCAGAACGCAGATCTTCACCCTTGCAGAGATGTCAAGAGGGTCTTGAGAGTTTGATTGCCCACTTCTGAAGGGGTTGTTTAGAAAGTGGATTTGGAGAAGTCTTATGAACATGTTCCTTGAGGCATGCTGGATTGCTGAGGAAGGATGCGGGACTGGAAACGCTTTTCAGGTCTATTCAGTCACTGTATAACCAAAGCCTTACATAGGAATAGCACATATATCGGTAGTCTTTGACACAGTGAACCACAACATTGTACTATCACACTTACAGCACCAAGCGGGTATCTGTGGTACTACAGTGAGCTGGGTTAGGTCATATCTGACAGACAGAACTATGTGTGTTAACATAGCTAGTTCTGAATCCTCCACTGCTCCTCTGTTTTCTTGGGGTTCCACAGGGCTCTATTTTAGGTCCCCTGCTTTTCTCCCTTTACCTGCTTCATTTGGGCTCAATCCTCAGATTGGGATTGAGCCCAATCATGGGAGCTTTTTTCACTGTTATGCTGACGATAGTCAGATCTACATGCCACTAAAAAAGAACAATGTCCCCTCAGTCAGGCCACTTCTGTTGAGTGTTGAAGAGATCAAAGCCTGGATGTCCTTAAACTTTAATGAGAAGAAAACAGAAGGGATGGTGTTTGGTCCTAGTGGCTCCTGTGAACTTTGCCCTGTTACTCTGGGCCCTCTGGCACCGCAACTAAAGAGAACTGTTTCTAACTTGGGTTTTAAAATAGTGATTTTTAAATTAGATTCCCAGATTGGAGCAGTGGTCAAGACCAGTTTGTATAATCTCAGACAGCTGGCTAAGGTAAAGCCTATCCACACACAACAGCAGCTGGAAACAGTAATCCATGCCTTTGTCACATCTCAAATGGATTAGTGTAATGCTCTTTACCTTGGAGTCATCCAGTTCTCCCTCAGACGTCTCCAGCTGGTCCAGAACGCTGCTGCTTGACTTCTAACTGGAGTTTATGAGAGGGAGCACATCACCCCCACTCTGGCTTCACTCCACTGGCTGCCTGTTCATTTTAGAGTTCATTTTAAGATTATTTTATTTGGTTTTAAAAGTTAAAATGGTCTTGCTCCATCCTACCTCTCTGAGCTGCTTCAGCTGATCAGCTGCTCCTGGAGGTGCCGGGGTTCAAACGGAGGCTCAGAGGGGACAGAGCTTTGTCTCTTACTGCTCCAAAACTGTGGAACAATCTCCCTTTTCTCATCAGACAATCCCCTTCACTGTCCATTTTTTAAAACTCTTAAAAACACATTTTTATTCTCTGGCTTTTGGTACAGTTTTTATTGATCTTAATGTTTTAACTGTTTTATTTGTTTATGTGTTTCAATGTTCTTGATTTTATGTGTACAGCACTTTGTTGCAGCTGTGGTTGTTTTTAAAGAGCTTTATAAGTGAAGTATTATCACTATTATTAAAGCAAGCGCTGTGTCCGTAGTCTTCGGACAAACTCGAGTCCATCCCTGGTGTGGGTTAGATTCTGCTAGAACTGTCCCTTGTCTTTGATCCTGTTTGTAGTGTTAATGGACTGTGTCTCAAGGTGTATTCATGAGGAGAAATGTACCTTGTTTGAGAACCTCAGGATTTTGTTTCTGTTTTTTTGCAGATGATGTGATTTGGTTGGTTATTTCAAACCATGACCTTCTGGGACAACTGACATCTCAAAAGGTGGAACACTTCCTCCGGGTCAGGGGTGGGTCTCTGCTTCAAGCAGATGAATTCAACTCTAGAAGTCTAGGAGCAAAAAGAACCAATGGATGTGAGCTTAGTCTGCACATGGAGGTTGTTTCTACCGTCTGCTGTGGTGAAGAAGGAACTCAGCTGAAGGGCAAAGTTCTTGATTTACTGGTCCGTCTACGCTCTGACCCTCACCTAATGAGGTGTGGATCATGGCCTAAAGAACCAGATCTCTGGTACAAATGAGAGCTGTGAGCTTCCTAAGTATGGTGGCCGGGCTGAATCGTCACTTTGTTCTCTTCTCATCAACAGAAGTCAGCTGAATGAATCATTTCTAGTATGAGGACTTAAAACAACTTGAAGTGTTGATGTTAGAAAGCCACTTATTGTCAGTCGTGAGGTAACAAACAAGGTAAGGGAATCCACTTTGGCAAAATGCTTGCCAGTTCAGAATGTTAATGAGAATTTGGTGTTTTTTGCAGTGGGAATTTACGCACCAGCACAGTGGAAATAGCTCCACTTTCTTCTATAACTTCTGATCTTTTTTCAGACTGGTCCTAATTCCAAGCCTGGAAAATGGAAGCTCTAAATTGAGTAAGATCCTCTTTTAATCTTTCTGTATAAGTGAAACTTTGGGGAAGTTTAGTTCCCTGTTGAATATGCTGCTCTATTAGACTAAAACAAACAGGAATGCCTGTTTTTGACTAATGTGGTTAACCTCACAACATTAGGGTGAAAGTCAAAGTACTCCCTCCATTCTGATGCACAAATGCTGAAATTCCAGAGTTACTACAAAACGGTCCTAAACATTTAAGTTTTGTCAAAGTCCTTTTTTTTTTTTTTGCTTAGTTTTTATTTGTAGAGTAAAACAAAGGTAAAACTAAAATTAAAATTAAAAAAAGACCTGTTATAAAGACGCAAACTTCTTTTTATATTTGGAACGCTGTAGTTTGATCTTGAATAAAATAACATGATCCAGACACAGAAGAATGTAAACCTGAATAAATAAAGCTGATATTTTATTCTATTTTGATTAAAAATAATAATAAATTAACAGCATGATGGATGTTCAAGAGTTGATGACTAACAAAATAATTACCATTGGAGGTGGTAAATAGGTCCTCATTTACACATTTGCTTTAAATGTTTATTTTGAACAATAATTTTTGTATTTTAGTGCAGAGGTTAGTAAAGGCAAGCCTGTGATTAGAAAGTTGCCGGTTCTACGCCCCAGACTGACATCAAAATGTAGGTGGGAATTGGAAATTCAGTTCAATTCAATTCAACGTTTATTTATATAGCACATTGAAAAACAACCACAACTGACCAAAGTGCTTCACAAGAATTAAAACATTGTAGATAAAAATATGATAAAAAAATAAAATTGAGTTTAATAAAAGTAAAATACCCATAAAAGTAATAGTACTAATCAAAACTAAGACAAACTATTTCATATTTGCTGCAATTTCTCAAAAAACTAGAATCAGTCAGGTACTAAGTTGAGGTTGAAGACCAGGGAGAACAGATGTGTTTTCAATCTGGACTTAAACTGGAAAGGTGAAATACCCACACCTGCCTTCAGCCTTGTTTGCCTCACTCTGGGCCCTTGAGCAAGGCTCTTAACCTCCACCATCTGCTCCCCGAGCCCCCTGCTCCACACAGAGGGCTGTGGTAGCTCGGTGGTCTGTGGTTGCATCAGGAAGGGCATCCGGTGTATGAACAATTGCCAAGTCTTGGCATGAGTTGGTTTGCTGTGGCGACCCCTGAAGACAGAGCAGCTGAAAGAAGAAGAAGAAAAAAATTTGAATTTGTATTTATGCCAGCAAATTAAACTAAGATCTTCTTTTGTTGAGTAATGATGGAGTTTTGGCCTTTTTTGATCAAACCTTAAAAAATAACACCATGCACCATTTCATGTGATACAAGATCAACTACAATTTGTAACAATCAAAGTCTATGTTGGATCTAAGCTACAACCACAACAAGTTTCTGTAAAATTCACTGAATTACATAAAGTCAGTTGGCTGTGGGCCATTTTGATTTGGGTTGGCTCCAAAAGTTAATCATTTGTAGACGTGAATTCAAATATTACTCAAGTTCAGGTTTCTTTATTGTCATTCAAATCTCATGCAGTACTTGAGGTGGAACTAAACTGTGTACTCAAGGTCCCGGTTATACCCAATAACAGCAAATTTATAACGTATAAAAAGAAATGGTATATAAGGAACTAAGATGTACACTAATATGTGCTAAATGAACGCTAAACAATAAGCTAAAAGATTTAAGATATACGCTAAACACTAATAATGTAAAATAATACAATATATTAAACAGCAGCCCGAACATGAGCTTGTAGTGAGTAGATGGGCATGAATTAATACAGTAGCATGAGATCAGCAGCATGGATAATCAGCAGCACATATAAGTCACACTTTTTGGGAGTTCCAATAAATTACATTTGGTGGTTCATGAGCTATTTTGCTGACAGACAGGGTTGACTGCAACAAGTAATGCAAAAGTCTGAAGCAAAGATGGTGCAAAATGTGTAGCACTCAGAGTATATTAGAGATAAGTCTCAGCAACTTCCTTGCCAAGTTTTAATTGTCTGTAAAATTGACTGAGTCGTGGCCATTTGTGTGTTGGCTGAGGTCAAGAACTGGTGGTGGACATCTTTAATCGGACTGACTCCATATATTTGACTAGATAGCAGGCGTTCTCTTTCTAAAAGCAGTTTAGATGTGAATAAATGAAAGATGCTATTGTAATCTTTTATGAAGCTAAAAGGCAAACAAATATGAACTTTTGTGCAGGTAAAGCTTTAATATGATTCATACAAACTGCGTGACAACAACAACTCTGCTGTTTCTTCAGTTCCACCTGTTCCAGGTGTTCATCTGGGCATCTTAAAAAGCCCTCAACAGTTTGTGGGCTGTCATTTGAGATAATGCAGTTCAGCCTCATTGCCACTAGATGGCAGTCAAACAAGGTTGTTTTTCTTAACAAGAGATGCTTTGTTCTCTCAGAAAGGGAACATCTTTATGCAAAAGGATGAAAAGGTCTCTTTTGTAGTTGTACTCATCAGCACATCCACATTGCAGTAATATTTGACTTTCACAATAACTGCAAATAGCCTGAGGATCTTGGTGTGCACTAAAATGTTAAGATAGAGAGAAGGATGATGCTCACAGACAGAGGGATGAAGCGATTATTGTGTTGGAGCCTTTTCCACATGCCAACATCCTCCTGCTGTTTGGAAGATACAAAAAGGATCACATTGTTTTGACTATATATGCTCCAAAAACTCAACTGTTTTGAAAATACTGTATATACGTCTATCTCAAAATTCAGACTGACAGAGTGAAAAAGTGCCTGCAGTCACGCTCACATGCAGCAGCGTGAGGCTTAAAGGGGTAGTTCAGATCTGTTGAAATGCATTTCAGAAAAATTCAATCACTTTTATACCTTAATGGTTATTTATAGCTTTCTGAACAACTGAGGTTTGGGGGTGGGAAGATGGAGAAAATAATAATTCTGATCGGATATATGAGCTACAGCTAGTTCAAGCAATACAATTAAAAAAATGACCAATTCTATTTATAAAAACATTTAAACTTGAATTATATTATTATTGTAGCAGAAATATGGAAGCATCCCGGCTGCATTGATGGTGTTACAGTTAGGCTCTGTTGTAAAATGTTAGCTTAAAACACTTTAAGAGTTTTAAGATTGGAGTTTTAAAATGGAAACATACACTTTGGCCTTGAACTTGCTCAGATTAGCAGTTAGCTCGTCAATCTGATCAGAATCAACTAAATTTCTCCAAATCTAGGTAATTTAAAACCCATCTACAGAAGGTAATGTGGTAAATGTTTTCTGCATAACCCCATTTTGAAATAACCTTATTGCTTGGTAAAACCTCACACTGTTACACCAAAATGTTCCCAAACTCAGCTTTTTGTTTGGTCACATTCAGCATCTTCATATACACTGCTGCTAATATGGCAGCAAAGCTAAGGTTTAAATATTGCTTTAAGTTGTTTAAAGACTAGACTAGAAATGTAATCCATTAATGTAGCCAAGCTCTAGAAGAAAGTGGACAAACGTCTGTGGTAATCATTGACTTAGCTGGTGAGTAGTAGACTAACAAGTTAGGGAACTTGGTCATAAATACCCCTGTTGGATCTGCTTTTCAGGAAATACTGTGTTCTGACCAAAAAAAAAAAAAAAACTAAAAAGAATACAGCAGTCTTGTCTCGTTCATGTTTTTTGCACGTCTGTGTTTCTGTCCTTTAGCAAAATATCTCATAAACCACAATATTATATATAATATAATGTACAGTTCTAAAGAAACTTGTAGAAAGTAAGAATGCCTGAAGCTGATTAACTTTTAGAGTCGACCCACTTCAAGATGGCTGTCGCAGTCAACATACCTAAAACCAGAGGTGGAAAGAGTACCGGAGATTTGTACTCAAGTACAAGTACTGTTAAACTGATTAAATGGTACTCAGTTACAAGTAAAAGTACTGGTTTTATAAAATAAGTAAAAGTACAAAGTACTCTTCTCAAAAACTACGCAGAGTATTACTTTTTAACCAACTGATCTTTTATTGTGTTGTCAATAGAAGGCATTTAATTCAATTTACTGTATATAATTGCTACATTCAAAGCACATTTCTCAGACGAACAATATAGTAAAGAAAAATTGCACTAAGGCCATTTCTTTTGTAACAAATGTAGATAAAGCATGAATTTTGTTAAAAGAAAGACAAACATGTTTCTGAACCGGAATAGAACAGTTTAAACTTTGTGTCTTAAACTCTGACATTTCTGTCACCCTTCACTTTCTGAACCTTTTGTTCAGTGTCAGCATGGGCTGGTATTCTTTTGTTAACAAGGTCTGTCTGGCTTCATATTGCTGTGGCGTACACTCTAAATGACTCGATACTCTACGAGGTCATCCTTTGCTTACGTCATAGGTAATTGGTGCGTTCGTGATCTGAAAGCCTTATTGGCTACAAAGATGCAGATGAACAGTTTGAATGTTAATTCAAATTGCGGACGTACTCAGTAGCAACTTCTGATTTTAAAAGTAACAAAGTAGATTACATGGTCTAATTTGCACTTCAGTATGAGTTAGGCCTGTCACGATAACAAATCTTGCTGGACGATTAATTGTCTCAGAAATTATTGATAATATTGTTTGAAATTTGACAATAATTAGTAATTATTGTCAAATTTAAGAAGAAATGTTGGTTAATTTGTTTTGTGTGTAGGACCTTTTTAGAACCACCGGATGGCAATATGAGACTGTTTGAACCAAAGGATGGATAGTGAGGGAGCGAGCAGCATGTCTCTAAGAAAAGCGGGAGGGAGGCGCCTTGACGTGACATGGGCTGTCTCTCTTTGGTTCTCAAAATGGCAGACGCTCATTGTGGTTTGAGCTCTTTAGCATAACATTTTTCACATAAAGCTTTTAATAAAAATTAAAAAAAAAAACAGTAAACAAGTTCTCAGCTTCTTTTTGCAGAAAAAATCAACTTTTTACATAAAGGCATGGGATTCAACTGTGAATTTTGGAGCTTCGACAAGACAGAGGTTTTCTCCTTGATGTCGGCCTGTTAGCTTAGCTCGTAGTTTAGCTTCTCATCTTAGCTGCTTTTAACATTCCAAAAAATGCGATTTTGGAATGTTAAAATAGATTTTAAAGAGAAAAGTGAAAGGGAGGGGTCAGTGACGAGCACTGGAGTTGAGCCTTTTGTCATCCAGTGTCTTCAGAAGAGAGAGACACAAAGAAATGATTAAGCCAATAAATGAAAATAAGGTTGATAATTTTCATTTATCATGCAATTCATTCATTTATTGTTTATCACGTCAGGCCTAATTAAAACTATAATTTAAACAGCATGAAACTGGATTTGTAAAATGAATTGGGGAAACTGTCGCATTGCACGAATATCAAGTCCAAACTATTTGTTTGAGCAGCTGAGAGGCAAAAACTAAATGCATGAAATTTGATCTAAAGAACTTGAGTAACTGTTGGATCAATGCTCATACAGAATAGGACAAAAAGAAAAAAAAATCTGTTTCTTGTTCATTTGCTTTATAAAGTATAAAAGTCAGCAGAGAAGGTAATAATACCTCTAAAAGAAGAAACATTTTTCACAATCAGACTCACATGCTTTCTATATCTTTATCATTTGTACAGATTTTGTTTAACAACAGCCAACTGCAGTTACCAAAGCAGCATCAATATTCAGAAATATCTGTATGGTTAATTAATCTCAGCACAAAAACATCATAGCTGGTTCTTAATGACCATTCAGCAACTCTATTTTTAGGAAGTTGAGCAAGACAACATGCACATGTACTGTAGATGATTCATAATGCTGTACTTGAATTACTAATTAGAGCTGAGCTGAATAAAAAAGACAGTCTGGTTTCTCCTGGATTTATGTTTTGTTTTTGCTTTGCTAATACTTCTGATTTCCTCAGCAACATCTGGAGCAGCAGACTTTTTTTTTTTTTTTTTTTTACTTTTGCACACTGTGTAGTTCCTCTGCCTAGGTCAACTCGAGGTCAAATTTAACTGGAGTCACTTTTTTGTCATTTACTTTTACAGATTTCATGCCGAGGACTACTGACAACTTTAGCAATTTCACAAAGATTTTCAAACACCATCATGACTTTACAATGCTGTAGACCTCACTAAAAAGCTCATCGGAAAGAATAACTTGTCAAACCAGCTTGCCTATAACTGCCAGCTCTCTGCTTCACTCAGTCTTTGGGCAGCTATCATTTCCTGTTACTTGACATTTATTAGGAAAACCTTCTGTTGTTTTTTAACCTTTTTTTTTTTTTTTTAACCTGTTTCCAAAATGCTTCCCCCCCTAATTCTTTTAAATCACTTTCCCTTCTGAGAGTTTACTGATGTTTTAATAGCATTTTATATGTTTAGTCTATCAGCACATAAGAACATTTCAAGCCATAATATTTATGCCCTGATTTTTTACTTTTAAAAAGTGACATATTGAGACCAACAACAGATCTGAGGAGTGCCCATGTGCAGCATACCATGACAGCAGAGAGGGCAGACACTGATCCGAGACAGGTCATGCCTGTGGTGTAGCTTGGATCCAGCATGTAGGGAACCATCCCACCGACACAAGCCGCCATGAGACTGGCATTGAGAGCATGGCGAGCTGGGAGCATCAGGGGGGCACTGTTCAGAAGACCTGCAGAAATATAAAAAGGAAGAAAGTAAGAGGGTGGTAGAAATGTGAACAGTAATAGTTTAGGAATAAAAAAAATGCTCATAATGATCATCTGCCAAAAATAATCTGAAGCGTTTCAGTCAGGGTTTAGAGCTCACCATAGCACTGAATCTAAACTGGTGGAAGTTACTTATGATATTCTCATGGCCTCTGATAATGGACAGGTGTTGACACTGACCCTGTTAGACCTCAGTGCTGCATGTGATACAGTTGATCATAATATTCTATTACAAAGATTTGAATAAGATATTGGAATTACAGAAACATCTCTAAATTGGTTTAAATCATAGATTCAATTTTTTGTTCATTTTTTAAATACAATACCAAGCAATCCCATAAATGATAACATACAATATATAAAAAATGAAAGGTAGCAGAAAGAAGAAAAAAATCTTATTATATCTGCCCCTTTTTTCAAACAATCAGTTCAA
>JARVGQ010000737.1:14464866-14476017 GCA_031762355.1 Hypsolebias martinsi | reverse complement strand
TACTAGAGTACATTTTTGTCTGTTTATTTGTACTTTTACTTAAGTACAGTGTTTGAGTACTTTCTCCACCACTGGGTATGAGCAAATAGCATCTTACTTGTTGTAGATCTATTTTGGCACAATCTCAATTTGGAAAAAGAGAGCTAACAGCTAGTCCAAACAAGTCCAAGACCAAAATTCTTAAAATGTTTTATACAAACACTCTTTTATAAACCTTTACATTGCTCTCAGTTATGCAGTATGAGGTTGTAATGGAGGAAATATTATGAGATTCTTGCTGGGAGTCTGCGCTGGAAGCTTTACAGCTGTTATTTGTGTTTGTGAATAAACCAAAGACAGGATAAATCTAAAATTGGAATTGGAACCAGGAAGTTTAACATATTTTTTCTTTCTCTCCACTTGTACTGCTGCGAGTTGAATATGTTTTAATGTCTGAGTGACAGAAACTCTGTCTGTCTAGTTTACTGGATAGAGATAGTGCCACTGTTGTGTTGCAAATGGCTGTGGTGATGACTAATAAACCATAATGGATTTTTTTTTTTTTTTTTTAATTTCAAGAACTTTTTTTTTTTTTCATTTTTAAATGGGAAATATGTGTTAAAAATCCAATTTTACTATACTGTATTTAAATTAGTTGTTGGAGCATATTAAATTAATAATTAGAAGTTCTACTGGTTATAAGAGGCATAAACATATTTATTAGTACTTGTACTGGTAATTGGTATTGGAAAGTACTAGCCCCACATCCCTCATGTGCAGACTCTGGTCCCAAGAATACAACATAACATAAATTTACTGGTTTCAGTCCACTTTGGTCTCTTGACCAAATCAAACTAGCTATTTAAATTCTACTCTCCAAACCGAGGTCTGTTAAAGCGCTATCTACAACAGGTAAGATATTAAATGTTCGTATACCACAAAATCCTACTTTTAAAATATCTGCTCTATCCCTTTAATGGAGCGGAATATAGATAGATGGGACAATTAATGTTTGTTTGAGGCTTGAGAAAGTCACTACTAGACAGTTTTAAAAATTACATAAGCTAATGTCTACGATTAATAAACATAAAACCAGGCAGCTCATGGTGTAGAGAATACAGTTTGCTGTAGCTCCAGTTGCTTGCAAAAAAGAAAGACAAGGAAAGTACCACCAAACTAATGAAATATGATAACTTTAAAAACGTTTAGCATGACTACATGCAGCATTCTCCTCCAACACTAGAGATCATTGTACAGCTGCTTGTTGTCCTTTAAATCTCAGTGGAAACTTTCCAAGACCTTCTGAAAAGGTCCAGCTCGATTTACAGTAACTTTGCACTTTAATGTAACACAGGCCTCTCAAGGGGCCAAATATGTTATTATTATTATTTTTTGTCATCATGCAAAATATATTTTCCATAAAATTTTAATGATAAAACCTTTTAATGTGTCTTTGCTGCTTTTCATTTTTACATGGTATTTATATCCATAGGTAAGAAGCACTTCACATCAGAGCCTTCAACCCTGTAAACAAACACACGACTCTATAAATACACAAGACTTTATGAGACATTGTCAACACTTTGTAGGATTCCTAATCACGTTCCTCACAGCTGACAATCATCCAGTCAATCCACCCTTCCACACCTGCTACCTGATCCTGACTTCTCTGCTGAGTATTGAAGGACTTAGTCATTCATCCGACGCTGGAACATTATGACACCTTCTGGCAACTTAAGTGACAACTGGTAAGTGTATCTCTTATGAAACAATGACTAAACTTTGTATTTTTTTCATGAACCTCTTCAAGTCTTGCTCCTCCGTGCCTCTTGAGCCCTCCTCATGACCACGCCTGTAACCTTCCTGTTCCTGCAAAAGCCAAAGGACCAAACACCGAGCGCGACCAACCTGTCACGCTCTCCAACGTTACTCATCTTTTTGGATCACGTCGTCATCTTGCCTTGGAATCGTAGGATCTTGTCCCCCCCCCCCACACACACCCTCCAACGCTACCTACAAACAACCAAAAGAAAGATTAGAACAATAAACAACCTCCAACTATCAAGTTTCTTCGTATCTGCTCATGCTCACCTTCTCCTCCATTTCCCTTACAGCAAAGATTTTTTTGTGCACGTTTTTTTTTTTAAACCTATGAGTCTGTGTCGTCATCAGTCTAACTTGTGGTCGTAACATCAATCATTATGTTAAACTTAGTCTAAAATATTTGACTGTAAACTCACTGAGAACAAATGATTAATATCGAGCCCCGAAAGGCAAAAGCACGTTTTTGCTCATGTCTGTGTGGTTGTGCTCATGTGTTTGTTTGTTACTAATATGAAGCATTTTAATGAAGCATGCAGACAAAACTCATTGAACGTACATACAAGTGATCAACTTTTGGAGTCAGTCTGATTCAAGATGGCTGCCACGGCCAACTGAACTTAAAAACACACAAAAAATATACAGTTTAATCAGTTTCACAGCCCTAGAGCTAAACTTTGATGGGGTTGTAGCTGACAGTCAATGGAATTCAAGAGCTGCTGATTGTGCAAGCTCTTTAATGCATTAACTGTTAAGTCAGCGCTGTTTGTTAGCAAAATACCTTGCGATCTACTTGATGGTCTTTAATAAAACTTTCAGAAAGTAATAACTAACTTTTTTTTATTTATTTATTCATTTTCAGTTAAAATTGAACAATTTTTAAAATAAAACAAGAAAAACAATTTAGACCTCCTTGTGGGACCCCCACACATAATGTCAGCAAGTTTAGATCTTACTTAATTTATTTGAACAAATTGCTTCCTATTTGTCAGATAACTAGATACCCATTGTAATACTAGACCTCTCATTCCATCTTTGTTCCATTTCTCCAAAAGAATGCAGTGCTCAATAGTATCGAAGGCTTTTTTGAGGTCAGCAAAGATACTAATAGAACATCATCAACATCATCTTTACCGAAATCTACCTAGTTTGACGTTGTAGTAGCTGAGATCATTCACAACACATATCCTCTGATGTCTTGCAGTTATTTCATGAGATTGCACAAAACGTTACATGACATCTGTCATTTTTCAACGTAAAATGATGTTAGTCTAAAGGCACCGGGAGAAATAGACTTTAAATCTTCATAGGTTTTATTATATTTTTTAACATTTATTTTAGTGCAGATGTTTCTTATTTATTTAAGGGACAGTATCTACAAAAAATAAAAATAAATAAAACATTATTTGTGTTTGAAGCTCACATGTTCAGTTATAAGACCATTGATCTCACTTTTTCACTGACCTAAAATGAGTTTGAATGAGTTTGAATGAGGCGCAGCAGCTCTCGTGTCCTTGTCTTTGTCAGACGCTGCTTTACAGCAATAAAATTGATTTATTCAAACATTTTAGAACATGAAACCACATGATGCCATCAAATGAAATCAGGCTTTTTGGCTTCAGATTGCTTCACTGGAATAAAGTCAAAGCAATGTCTGCAAGAAATGTCCCACATTTGGTAAGCGAGGCTTTCTACTGGGATGTTTTTATGTCTATAACACTGAATTTGGGCTAGATGACATGTTGTGTGTTTGTGTGTGTGTTTCAGCTGCCAAACATATCAGCTCTCACTCACTGTGACTCACAGTGATGGTGTCGGTGCAGTCTGACTGAGTCCTCGAAAAAAGGAGTCCAATTATCCCAGATTACAAACCCATGGAGAAACAGATTCGACACTCGAGTTTATCCAAGTGAACCTGCTGAACTCAAGCTGAACTCTGCTCGACTCTTATGTCTTGCAGGGATTCAGCCTCTCATAAATGAATTCTCTTTCATATCGTGTCCGGGCAAATTCTTTGATAAAAACTAATCAGCATGTGCACTGACTTCCTAATCAGAATGTATCTTTTTCAAAACATGGAAGAAATCCGCTCAAAAATCCACAAAGGTGATAAAGAATGACAAGAGATTTGATTAAAATGCAACAAAACAACGTAGAACTGAGTTCTTATTACACTGCAAATAATCTGTATTTAAGGACATTTTAATTAGTCATAAATTGTGATCACTGGGTGCATATGTTCATTAATTTTTTGAAAAAATGTCCATCATAAGCAACCGATCTAAAAAAAAAAATACAAAAATTGGCTACAACTCTAATAATTTTACAGATGTTGAAATTAAATGTGGTGTTGTAGTAGATGAGACTAAACCACAACACATACTTTGAGCACACTGCATATTTGCTTCGAACTGTGGCTTTAAGTGTTAGAGTGAACACTGTTAGCAAAATATCTTGTGAACCACGAGGCAGATTTGAATGAAACTCTCAGAACGTAGTCATTTCATGCACTTCGACTAACTTTTCGTGCTAATCCAATTCAAGATGGCTGCCACAGCTAAGCAAGCTTGAGAACACAAAAATGGCTCTAACATTCATAAAGTTACCAATAATAAGCTAAAGGTGCAGGCAATGGTCAATACAATCCATTAAAGTAATGCTAGACTTGCATTTTTTTGTTGTTGTTAATTTTATTGCAGAAACTGAAAAAAAGAGGAATATCCAGGACATCATTTGCGATTTTTCCTTGTTTGTTGGATTTACCTGTTTTTAAAAACCTGCAAGATATTGAACAATGCACCAAAAATGCATAAAGAATATCCCACTCTTGATAAAGACAAATGACTCATGTAGCAAGTTTTAATTTTAAAGGCGAGGTTGGAAAAGGAAGCATCTTGAATACTTCTTAAAATGCACATCCCACACAGAGAAACGCACGCTTCTCTACCTTCTTTCTCACAGTTCATCTGTCATTGTCATCAGGTGCGTTGTACGTGAGCAGCCCAGAACCAACACAGAGTAAAGTGTGTTTTACAGCGGGTGCATTCGTAACATGCTCATCTGGACTGTTCTTCAGAGGAGCAGTGAGGCTGAAGAGGGCAAGCCAACACCGTCATACTTTGTTTTACCTGGATCCAAAGGCAGAAGAATTTCTTATTTATGTATTGCAAATTGCTAAAAATGCATCCATCCATTTTCTTCTGTTAATCCGGCTCCAAGTCCAGGAGGTGAATCCCAGACCAGAGAGGAAATAAAAAATCTCTCTGAGTAGACATACCGTATTTTCCAGTGTATAAGTCATAGGTTTTTTTTTTTGCATAATTTGTCAGTCCTGTGACTTATATGCCAAAGCAACTTGTACATATTTTTTCCAAATTCATAACAAATTTTGACTGATGTTTTAAATTTCTAAGAACTGCAACAGCGAGTCCTCTCGTGTGCGCTCGCTTCACTCAGCTGGTGCAGGCAGAGGAACACTGGAGAGCTAGCAGCTCTGGCTGCGATGGATGGATGGATGTGCCGCCCAAGCAAATAGAAGCTGTTTTGACCATTAAATACACAACAGCGGTGATGCATAATAAATGTGACTTGTACATGTTTTTTCCTCTACATGATACTATTTTTGACTGATGCAACTTGTACGCCGAAAAATATAAGGCAGTTGAAAAACATCCAGTAGTTTAATGTGGAGGAGCAGCAGCTCTTCCTTCCCCAGTGATGATGCTCTTCACTTTATCTCTGAGGCTGAACATGATCACTTTCAGAAGAAGCTCATGTTTCTGGGGTTTTCATATTTCAGTCATGAAGAGTCATAAGAGACGGGAAATGGGACCAGTCAATTTAGAAATTTGCCTGACAAACATCCTTCTGAAGCCAGGCCTGTTCTTGTCCATAGAGCCTCGACTCCTGGGGCTGTACGGGATTAAGCCCCAAAACAAACCTACTGGGAACGAGCTCACGGTGGATCCAGGATTTGTGAGAAGTCAAGGTAGGTTGCAGTGTGAGCTGCTGTGCATATTCCTGGTGTCATCAACATAAGACATGACTAAATTAAATAATGTTACATCTATTCTTCACTTAAAACAATAATTTTTATTAGGGGGAGTGGTGGCGCAGAAGCTGTGCCTGCAGGTTGCTGGTTTATTTAGCATAGAAAAGATCTTACAACTCAGAATGGAAGTCAACTTAACAGCGTTCCCAGTTTCAAACTACATGCAATGCATTGAACTGAATCAAGCTGCAGGATTCTACCTCAAAGACACTGACAATCCCCGTAACTTGTTTCTGTCACACAGTAGCCACTCGTATACTTGAAGGTTTATGAGTTTCCTCACTGGATGGGGACTTTGTGTAAGCTCCAACCTAACAGGCATTATAGCTACTGGTACTTGATTGACAGTGTGCCATTAACACACTGTTTTAATATAACAAAAGGCTGTCTGTGGTTAAAATGATCCCTCAGGGGAACAAATTACAAGTGATCTCTGCTAGACATATCATGAAATGATGATTGGGAATTTAATACAGGCTGAGTGCTCAAGTTCAATTGTTTTTTTAGTATTATTTTTTATTAAGGCTTCAACAGCAAAATCCACAAATGTTAGAAATAAAAGTTCCATTTATTCCTTTTCACTGTTCCTGTTTGTACACAGTGTTGAGTATTTTTTCCAGTTGTTTTTCTTTCATCTGCTCCCTTCTTCAGAGGTCGCCACAGCGCACGACAGATTTGGAAATTGTTTAACGCCGGGCGCCCTTCATGACACAAACTGCTCCATCCTGCAGCAACTGCAGAGCTGATCCACTGCAGCTCCTTGAGTGATAAATATTCTGTGCGTGTGCTGTAACATTTGTTGTAATACATGTTTAACAGCTGACACAATTTTAATTTCATCTGTTTACTGAATACAATAAAACGAAGATGAGCGTAAACAAAAATGCAGCTGTTTATCATGCTTATCCCCCAATGTTCAATGGTTCAAATATAATTTGACAGGTAACTCAACAGCTGATTTATGTGCAGATTGTTCATTTGTGATATGTTCATCAATTAGTAAAAGGACGGGTTATTTGTGAGTCTCGCAAACTGTTTGCACCAAAGGAGGCTGCAGAACACAGGACAAATCAATGAGCGACATTTGGTGACTTCAAAAGGACTAGATATCCACCAAAGACGAGCACGGGGGATGAGATCAGGACGCTTTTGGTGCTGAAGAATAACGATTTTGCAAAATCAAGCCAAGTGAAGCGCACCCTGCAGCAGACTGAATCTCATTTCATCAGCTGTTGTTTGACCCCGGAAAGGTGTCCAAATCGTTATTGTGAAATATAAAACAAGACTAAAGGATAGAGCTTTCTAGCTCCTAAAAGAAGAGGTTTTTTTAGGGTCACAGCTGTGCCTGAAAAAAAAAGCCAAATGTAATTATTTCCTCTGTTAGAACTATTGTAACATCTATTGGATGTATTGTTTTGTAATGCTGTCAGTGAAGAAAAATAAAAAACAATATGTTCCTTACAAAAAAAAAAAAAAAAAAAATCCCAATAAATATTTTATGTTCATGCTCAATAATCCAGGTAAAAAAATCCAACAAAGTTCAATCAGGTCCTCTGGACAGTTCCTTTTTTTATTGTTGAGATGTTTCTTCCTTCATACAAAGGACTTCTTCAATCTGAAGAGCAACAACAAACTCAGTCCCACAAGCAGCACACTTCCATAGTGGACCATCCAGTTGGCTGGTGATAAGGTGGTTTCTGTGGCCTGCCCTCTCCCCTGTCAACTCCTCTGTGGCAGCCATAACCAAAGTGGTTCAAACCATCAAAGTTCATGCTCAATAATCCCGATAAAAAAAGTGCAACAAAGTTCAAGCAGGTTCTCTGGATGGTTTATGTTTTTGTTGAGATGTTTCATCCTTCATCCAAAGGTCCACTATGTGAGTGTGCTGCTTGTGGGACTGAGTTTGTTTGTGGCTTCCCGGATTGATGAAGTCCTTTGGATGAAAAATGAAATGTCTCATCAACAAAAAGAAACCATCCTGATGACCTGACTGAACTTTGTTGGATTTTAACGTCTAGTTTAATGTACATATTCCAAAGTATTAGGTTTAGGATTATTGTTCTTTCTCAGCAAGATGAAAAAAACTGTTATTGTTATTTACAATGTTTGTTGCAGGCTTGATAACTAGTTTTACACACCGTGCTGATGTTACCTGTGCTTATGGAAAAGAAATCTGAGTCAATTGACGGACTTCATGGAGACGGTGTCAGCAGAATATTTTAATTTCTAATCTTTGTGGTAACTTTGAATTAAGAATAGGAGCAGGTTACACAATAAAATAGGATTTGCTCTAATGACTTCACAAGAGCAAATTATTTGTTGCAAACAATAAACCTTTTCAAGATAACTTGTAGTAACACAATATTATTTAGACAGAGTCTCCAACCACTGGGTCAAGGACCAGTAGTGGTCCATGGATTATTTGGTACTGGGCTGCACAGGGAAAAAAATATATAAATAACTGTTTCTCTTTGGAAACATGGATCTGAATGTTATTTTATTTTGAAAATAAACCAAATTGCATTCACACCTTTTTCCCGCTCTTGGTTCAGTCACAATTAATTTCCACAAATTAGCAAACCTACTAGCTAACCCTTGCAAAAGTGAGAAACATGGAGTGGGTCAGGACCTGACGGCTTCAACATTACGTGTAAAACCTGCGCCGGCACAGGCATGCATCATCTCCAATGGTCTGAGTGATTATGAGTGAGATGATTTTTGGAGCTCTTATTGATCCACATTTTCCTAACAGAGCATTTCACTCTCAGATTGCAGGTTTACTAGTGGTTCATAGAGTTTGCAAAAGTAGAATGGGAGGCAGATGTTTCAGTTATCAGGTTTCGCTCTTGTGGAACCAACTTCCAGTTTCTGTCTATGAGGCTGATACATTGTCCAGTTTTAAGACTGGGTTTGAGACTTTCCTTTTTGATAAATCCTATAGTTAGGGTTAACTTGGGTTTCCTGAGCTGCTATAGACTGCTGGAGGACAGGTTGACCACATTTCCTCACTCTGCTGTTGTCTTGTCTTCTATTCTACCCATTTCTATGTGTAATTATTTCCATCCTCAGCAAGAAATGATTTGTCTTTCCTCCAATAGAAAGTACACCTGGACCTGTCATTCTGTTTCTCCTTCCTGTTGCTCCCAAACCTGTTGGTCAAAACAGATGGCCGTTTGTCCTGAGCCTGATTCTGCTGGAGGTTTCTTCCTGTTAAAAGGGAGGTTTTTTTTCTTTCCACTGTTGCCAATGTGCTTGCTCAGGATGGGAAACTGTGACAATGGTAAGATTCAGCAGTCTGCTGGTTTCCTTAGATAACTTTTACCAACTGGCTTTTATATGTATGTGAATGTTTCTGTTCAGTGCCCTGAGACAACTTCTATTGGGAATGTACAAATAAACTGAATTGAACTGAAGTACATAAAAAAAATCTTATACAATGAGTGATGCTTACAGCACTTTCCCCCCCCATCAAAGCATCACAAAGTAAAGTTCATCTTTAAAACAGAAAATTAGTTCAGGCTGATGGCAACGTGATGTCAAGAAAACATCCATCATTTTCTTCCGCTTATTCCAAAGTTGGGTCGCAGGGGCAGCAACTTGAGAAAGGAGGACCAGACATCTCTTTCCACAGCCTCCTCTTCCAGCTCTTCTGGGAGGACTCCAAGATGTTTCCAGGCCAATGAGAGATGTAGTTTCTCCAGCATGTTCTGGGTCTTCCCGGGGGTCTTCAACAGTCGGACATGCTCGAAGCACCTCCCTAGGGAGGTATGCATGGAGCATCCTTACCAGATGCCCAAACCACCTCAACCAGCTCCTCTCGACGTGGAGGAATAGCGGTACTCGTCTCTCCCAGATAACTTAACTTCTCATAAAGGAGAGTCCAGTTACCCTGCGGAGGAAACTCATTTCAACAACCTGTATCCATGATCTCATTGTTTCGGTCACTACCCAGAGTTTGTGACCATAGGTGAGGGTGGGAACATAGACCAACCAGTAAAAAAAGAGAGCTTTGCCTTACAGTTCAGCTCTCTCTTCACCACAACGGACTGGTACAGAGTCCACAATACTGCAGACGCTGCACCAATCCATCTGTCAATCTCACGCTCTATTCTTCCCTCACTCGTGAGCAAAACCCTGAGATACTGGAACTCCTCCACTTGAGGCAGAACCTCACCCTCGACCTGAAGAGAGCAATCCACCCTTTTCCAACTGAGGATGATGGCCTCAGATTTGGAGGTGCTGATTCTCATCCCAGTCGCCCATTCACACTCGGCTGCGAGCCGCTCCAGTGAGAGCTGAAGATCACGGCACGACGACGCCAACAGGACCACGTCATGTGCAACGACCAGAGATGGAATCCTGAGAACAATGAACTGGAAACTCTCCACCCCCTGGTTGCACCGAGATATTCTGTCCATAAAAGTTATGAACAGAATCGGTGACAACGGGCAGCCTTGGTGGAATCCATCTCCCACCCTGAAGGGGTCCGACTATACCGGCAATGCGAACCAAACTCTCACACCAACAGGCCCCCATTCCCATACTCACATAGCAGCCTCCAGCGTACCCCAAGGAACAAAGGATTTGGCTTCAGCCTTCCAGCAAGACTAGAAAACACTTATGATTTAAAAAAAAAAAAAAAAGACCATTATTCCAATCTAAAGCGTCAAACTGTGCATTTATCTAAATCCATATACATAAAGATGAGCTGGTGCAGCACTTCTTTTGATTGAACAGCCTGATATCAGTGCTCTTATTAATAAGCAACTGAACATGTCATCAGGTTTTTCTGGATGCACAGGGTCAAAAAATATCAAGCCTCCAACACACCCACACTGTTGTGTAAACATCAACCGCTTCCAGAGGAGGACGAAGAACAGACTGGGAGTCTTTAGGATGCCTGCTAGGATTATTAAAAATAAAAAAATAAAAACACGTGGACCCTCGTTTCATCCCCTATTATGTTGCACACCTGCCTCAGATTAGCTCCAATCTCACTCCATCAGGACAAACTTTACACACAAAGAGCCAGCACACACCTATAGACTCGAACTCACTGCTCTTTGTTTACTTATAGAAATATGAGCCAGGTAACTTGATGACGTAGCCACCCCCCCCCCCCCCCAACAGGGTCACCTTTTCGCTGTTTCAGACTCTGTGTGACAGATCAAAGCAAACAGAACCTGCAGAACCGGTTCATCAAAATAAAGATTAGTCGACTGTACTCGACTTTGACCGTGAGCGAGTGAAAGGTGGAAGTGATGCAATGACTCTGTACCTGTAGCCCCCCCCCCCCCCGC
>JARVGQ010000737.1:14418297-14428759 GCA_031762355.1 Hypsolebias martinsi | reverse complement strand
TTCTACAGAAAACCTGAAGAACTACTGAGCTATACCACTTTAAAATTACAAGATGGGCTTACTAAAACAAAAATCGAAAGAGATGAAGGCATACAGATGATAAAATACCCAGTATTTGATAATTTTATTAATAAAAATAAGGACATACATAAACATGGTTTTGATTAGGAAGGATACCCCTCATAAAAATGGAACCAAAATTACTGAAGAAAATGTGAACACTCATAAACAAACTCAACCCTTCTTGTGTCTGTTACTGACTACAAGATGAACGTTTGCAAAAAATAATAATTAAAATGTATAATTTACCAACAATTATATGTCAACTACCAATGAGCAGAATAGTTCCTTGTATTTACAAGTAAACAAGAGATGTACCAGCGACAAAATGCAGTGCACATCACAGCCTGCTTCACTGATCACCTATCATCAGATTGATCCTGAAGCCCCTCTGGGGTGGGATGGGGGCGCTGATAACCCCTTCTGGTTGTAAATGTAACGCGAGCATTAACCAAGTCGATCTTTTACATCAATAAATAACTAGGACAACAAAGCATGTGCTGCTACAAAGTGTCAAGGATGGCACATTGAAGCTTTTTTAAAAGCTGCTCAAAAGTACTGAATTTTGATTTACAGTAGTCCGTCATTTATCGCGGAGGTTTGAGACCATGCCCTCCATTGTTAAGTGAAAAACTGCAAAGTAGGGATACAGTAGTCCAAGTTCAGGTAAACTTTATTGTCATTACCATCTCATGTGGTACATGAGATAGAACAAAATTATGTACACAAGTAGTACTAGTAAGTAGTAGTTTGTTTTAGTATTTATATACAGGTATATGTTACAGCATTTTTAATTTTTCCCACACTATTGTAATGTCCCTAACAATTTTCTAAACTCTATGCACCCTAAAAGATCACAGCATGTCATGATCTCAGCTCTCTGCCTCCCGCTGCACTCTGCCAGCATTCTCGGCCACGCCCACTTCTCCGCTGCAGGAGAAAGCTTCTGCAGCTTTGGGCTGCACACAGGTGCAGCAGGTGTTAAATAATTTAAAACAGTTTATTTTAAATAGCAATTCCAGGTCGATTGTGCAGCTCATCCATCAATCAGCCAATTGTGCGTCATGTCCAATCTTACTTTGAAAAAAAACGGAGATAGTACGAGTCCGCAAAAACCAAACTACGAAGTAGCGAGGGACTACTGTACTTTGTTTACGTTGGTCCACTGAAGCTTTTCTGGGATCAAAGGAAAATGAAAGACATGGTCTCAGATAGTAAGAATTAAACACAATACAAGTAAAGGCAGCCTGCAGACAGGTTTATCTTGGTGTGTTCTACGTCTTAGACAGGAAGCTGAAAACAGGTTACAGGAAACGCCAAGGGACACGGGACTGTGGCTGTGATATAATTTTTGTGTGTACGTGGCCACTCCACAAGATAAGAGATGTCATCGGGGGGTGTTTCCCCAGTAAACAAAATGAATAATGTTCTTCATCTGTGTGTTACACTCTGCTGAAGCGTATACCGTGGGATAGCAGAGCTCACAGGAAGGGTTGCCCGACTCTCAGCCAAACGAAACAGCCCTCTCTGTCTCCCGTCCAAGGAAAATAAACAGCCCGAGCTGCTCCCCACCGGTGATAACATCACACAAGCTGCACCCAAGGGAACACACCCTATCAGAAAAAAGCACTAGTTTCTCCACAATTCGTCAGATCTTTTGAATAAATGTACTGTATTTCCATCTCAGAAGTCTTTCTCTTTCTTATTTGAAGACATTGTTTGATATTCCTGTTCTTCAACTGTTTACACACCTCACCTCAGTGGGGCTTCCAGGACAGTGACACGTTTCCAAGTCCTGACCACAGAAGGAGGAAACACACACACCTCACACAGACACCCTCTCCTCCCACTTACTACTAATCACACACACACTCACTCTTTCTCTGCCAGATCCTCTGACACAGAGCGAGCAGACTGACACAAAGAGAGAAGTGCAACAGATTAAAGGAATTACAGACTCTTAATAGATGGAAAGAATCGGAGACGAGAAACGATAACGGAGAATCAAGGGAGGCATGGGATTACCGTTTAGTCTCATTTTTCTCACATGGACATAAAGAGGCAATTGCAAACTTTTCATTGCATCACATCTGGATTATGCCTGAACTGTTTCCCAGACCTCCTTTGGACGAACTGAACGAACTGCAATGACCTCTGCACTCCAACAAACTTTTTGAGTGTTTCGAGCATGTCTTGGGACTGCGGTTTGAGGTACATTTTTGTGCCCCCTGTGTTTCAGCTGGGCGGGGTGTGTGCGTTGAGAGACGGCGGCGGCGGAGGAGGAATGGGGACCGTATGCGGCCGTGAGGAGCTCACCAGCCGGCTAGGGCTGGAGGCCGTCCAGCGTCTGGCCAAAGACGGCTGTCGGCTGCTGCAAAACCACAACTACCGTCTACCTGACAGGAACCAAGCGGTGAGTGCAACATGGCTTTAATGTATTGCAACATCTGCAGTGTATTCTCAGGCCTGATGATGTTCTGTGCACCGTATAATCTGCAGAAAGTGTTGCGGCTGTATGGTTAGCGCGAGTGGCGAGTAATGCACGTCATGTGGTAAATGCCGTCATTACTGTCGTCACTTTTAAGCGCGCGGTTAGTCACGGATTTATGGAAGTAACTTGTCATCAGCATCATCATAAATGGTGGGTTTTCTTGAGCTGTAACATAAACAAGTGTCCAGCTGTCCTGCGCCTGCGATGCATGAGGACACGTTTGCGTGCTAAGACACACACACCGGATGGAACTGGTGGTGCAGGTGCACAGAGCTCAGCTTCATTTGGATCACTTGAAACCACCACCTCGCTGGTGCAGCTCGCCTAATGTGGGTGTTGTAACGGCTCACTGCAGTGCGATCGCGCGCTCGTTTTTACAAGAACCTGGTGTATTTTTTTGTGTGTGCGTTCATTTGTGTGTGTCCCTTTGCTGGCTAGAGTTTATAATCATTTGTAAGAGCTCCTGTGCGTATGTTCATACACTGCCGGCGTTGTGGCAGGCTGAGTCAGAGAGTGCTCATAATAAGTGGGGTGTTAGTAAAGCGTTGTACTTTATAATCCCACTCAACGGTACACCCAACGGCAGAAAGCGATGCAAAAGCAGGCTGATACTGTATATGCCTACATAACAACTGTGACATCCACAGCTTTATCAGCGCAGCAAGTTTGTCTGCAGATCAGCTGTGGGGATTTTTCATGCACATTATTTCACTTTTGTTTCTCGGTAATAAAACAGCAAAACGAGGTCAAATAAAGATGAGAAATGCAGCGCATCATAGCAATTACTGGAAATCTGGACGCCATAGCTTCTCTGACTTAAACTAATTAATGTTTAAAGGAAGCATAGCTTTCATTGGTGCAACTTTATAGTACATTTTAGAGTGTATAGTGATCACTGAGTGAGTAAGAAGTTTGTTTTTGGGCAGCTCATTAAAAAAATGAGTATTAGATTAGCCTGGAGTGTCATAAAGCTTGCGAATAAATGCTGTAATTAAATGTACACAGTACATATACGATATGTTGAAATGTGTTAAGCAAGTTTTAAGCTTCAGACATTAAAATTATCAAGTGGTTGATTGCTACTTAAAACAAAGAAATGTTTTCAAGTTATGAAATAAATGTGACAAATAGTGTTAAAGAGTTAAGTTAACGAATAACAAACGCCAGTTAAATTCATTTTTTTAATCATTATAGCTTTTTTTGTGTTTACCTGATCAATATTGTCCCAGTTTTCTTCCAGTTAGGTGTTCATCAACCAATAATTAAAAAAAAAAACTATTTTGCAACAATGACACATTAAATTTAATGTGAAATAATAGACTGAAGCATTTTTACTTATGTTCACACAAAGTGCAGTCAGGGCTTCACGTCAGGTCGTGAGAGGTCATGCAGCGTTTCAGTTTATTACCGCAGGAATAAAAACGCATTTGACCAAGAAGTAGTTGTGTCATCTCAATAATATCCTTTCAAAATAAAATCCATCCTAACGAACATTTTCCTTTTATAAGTAATTTATTCTAAAAGGAAGCATAAGGTATTGTTTTAAAGTTTAAGAAAGTTTGTTGGCTAGCAAACATCTTTAATATTTAAATCATTTTATGAATAAATATGTTCAAAATAAGACTTCAACTGCAGAATTAGGAAAAAAATCAAAAGCAAGCATCCTGATTTATGTGCAACAGACCATTCTTTTGACTTGGTTGTCATGGAAATTTTTTAGGTATCCTTTTTTCATGACGAATAAGCTCAGACTGATTTGAGCTGTTTCCATAGCGATACAACTCATGTCAGCAGAGTGTCGAGTGGCTCTCCGCCTTCGGACTTGAGGTCTTTATCTTTTTTTTATCCCACCATCAGAGCTTGTCCTACAAAAAGAATCACACGGTCACAGCAGTCATCCACGCAGGTACGCTCTGTGCTATGCCCATGTTACTTTCCGCTTCTCGCGGGAATCACAGCGCAGTGAGCGTTTCTATTTATCTGCACTGCCGACCCTAAAAGAACTCTGTTTCTTATCCATAATTTCCTGAAATGAAGCCGAGCACCATCACGGCACAGTCATGTTGGCTCAAACACACAAACTGGAAAAGACCGGAAAGACAAATGAGACGGCTTCCTTTAGGCTTTCCGTGAGGCCACCTTTCCTCGGAAACATTTTACGTTATATTGCATGTGTGTGAAAGGGAAGAACTATGTGAACAAGAACAGAAGACAATACATGTCTAACACATCCTGGGTTTAACTTTTTTTATACACACAAATCATTTTGTTCTTGTAGTATGACTTTAGTTTCGGCTATAGTTCTCTGTCATTTTGTCGTCATAAATTATCACTTGTCATTGAAAGGTAAAGGCAGGCAATAATGTGGTTGCCAATCCAGTTCAAGATGGCAACTACAGCTAATCAACATTAGTCAACACACAAGTGGTTCTACCTCAGTTTTACAGATACTGAGCTCAAATTTGATGAGCTAGACACAGAGAAGTCGCAGCTGACAATCTTGCATGAGATTGAGCAGAACGTAACTCTTAAAAAAGGTGACGGGTGATGTGCATACCTTTAAGGAATGCTAGACCGTTGAACTTTTTGCATGTTCTTCGTTTTTTTTTGTTTTGTTTTGTTTTTTTAACAGTTTGCTCTGATAAAATGTTTGCATGTTGTTATAGCGTACTGTTGTTCCCTGTGTTCTTGCATGACATGGATAGTAAAGAAGAAAGTCCTGATGAGAAGGAGTACAGTAGTCCCTCGTTCATCCTGAGGCAACCCCACACTCCTGCATCCACTGAACTCTGAAGTCACTATCGATAAGGACCAAACTTTTTTGGATCGGATCAAAACTTTCCCTTCATTTCCGCAGAAAACAATAGCTGGAAGCACTGTTGGGGCTTCTAGGTGGCTTCTGGGAAATGTCCTTTTGAGTGGCGATACAGTGTAGGCTCATTGAGAGAAAACTACAATATGGAGGCTTTAAAAAAAAAAAAAAAATTTTACTGTACAGTACTGTCCCGATCACGTGAGTAATATTAAAGTTGACAATCGTGTGTCCTGTACAATCTTTTTTTTCTCTCTTTTTTCTCGTGTACAAATCTGTCTGCAAATGTTGAACCGCAAAGTAGCGAGGGACTACTGTACTCTAGTTGTGACATCATGGATTACAAAACTACTTGTCATTTTATTTACAGTAGTTTTACCTGTATCTTAACTAGAGCTGTCATTTCGAACCCGGCCCTGCGCCGGGCCTGGCCTGACCTGACCCAGAATTCAGGCCACAACTGTCTCCACCCTCATTTGGCCCATTCTAGGCCCTTGAGCAAGGCCCTAAACCCCCCATCTGCTGCCGGACACCCTAGATGACATCTCTCTGCTCCACACAGAGGGCTGTGGTAGCTCTGTGGTCTGTAGTTGTGTCAGGAAGAGCATCCGGCGTAAAAAATAATTGTCACGTCTTTGTGCAACATAGTTCGCTGTGGTGACCCCTGAAGAAGGGACCAGCTGAAGGAAAGAAAAAAAAAAATCCTTTCAGCTTTTTCTGCAATTTCAGCTACTATTTAGCTGCTTTTATTCTAATTTTAGATTTTTCAGTTATTTCCACATTTTTTGCACTCATTTAAACTTTTTTTCAGTTTATTCAGCAAACGTGCTCTCTCCACTTTCTTCTGACAGTTTTAGCTTCTATCTTCTTTTTTTTAGCTACTTTTAAGCTGTTTTTTGCTAATTACTGCTTCTTTTTCAGCATAATTGGGCAAATGTGTTCTTTCTGCTTTCTTCTGCAAATTTAAGCCTGTTCTAACTTTTCAGCTACTTTTTTTTAGCTTTTTTTTAGCTAATTTCGGCTGTTTTCAGATAAATTCAAGTTTTTTATGGTAATTTCTGCTGCTTTCAGCCTGATTAATTTATTTCTGCTAATTTCAGCTTCTTATGCTCCTTTAAGCTTTTTCAGTTAGCTTCAGCTTTTTCTGCTAGTTCAGCTACTATTTAGCTGTTCTTATGCAAATAACATTTTCAGCCTATTCCACAATTTTTAGCTCATATTTTTGCTAATTTTAGCTTTTTTTAATTTTATTTATTTATTTATTTATTTTTTGCTGATTTTCAGTTTTTGTGCTTATTTCTGCTTATGTAAACCTAATTCAGCAAATGTCTTTTTTTGCTTTCTTTGCTAATTTAGGCTTGTTCTTTAATTTCAGCTGCATTTGATGATAAACAGCTAACATTAACTAAAGTTAATATTAGCTGTTTATCATCAAGTTCTTTTGCAATAAACTTTGACACCGCATTTTTGCAGGAAATGCAATTTGTCTAGTTCATTTTTTTGTAGTTGAAAAAGTTTTCTGAAAGTTTCTATAAGTGTAATTTTATGATTTTTTATAAGTCGGACCTGCTCTCCTCCATGCAGTCACAAAATACTGTACATCCCAGTCTTTGGCCTTTCATCATTTTTCATTGCATAACTTGGTGTTCCCTACATTCAAGCTCCCATTTTGTATATTTTTCCTTTTTATAAAGCTTGGGTTCTCTCCCAGTTGAAGTTGATCTTTTTGTAGAAGTTCATAAATATCAACTTATTTAAAGATTATTTTTGTAAATATACTGTATCTGTGCTTGAATGGAAACTGTGTTCCTGTTGAGACAAGTTCTGGTATATTGTTCTTGAATTTGTATTGTGTATTTAACACTTCCTTCTTCCATTCTTGGCTTTGAGTTGTTTATCTTGGCATCTATGCAAAGGTACAACACATTCTTTTCCTCTTTTGTTTTCACGGTACTTATTCCTGGTTACATAAGTTTATTTTCCCTCCACCGTATTTCTGGATTGCTTTTGCCTTATTATATATCTGATAGTGTCAGGCGGCAGGAAAGTTTGATGCTGACAGAGGAAGGAGACTTGCGATAAAGTTGGTGGTATTTGAACTGTAGTTGATAATTGCACGCACCCCTCAGCTCACTTAGTAAATGTCTAATCTTGACATCAGATCTAGACTGCAGGGTGTGGTGCTGGTGCCTGCCTAGATGTAATTAATTGAACGGAGAGTCACATCTCTTTAAATCAGCTGTCAAATCCACACAGCACTTATCTCACTTAACCAACCTGGAGTTGATAATCACTGTTTAATTTGTCAGAGTTGACTAAAAAAATTATTAGGTTTGTGCAATAAAGACAGTCTGATCCGCTGGCACTCAGTTAATCATGCATCAGTTGAGCATATATATTTTTATTTTTTTCTGTTCACTTGTAGTGAAGTTGAATTAAGTGTTTTGGTTAATGTTGCGTTTTCATCAGGTTTGAAGACTTACTGTAAGTAAAGTGTGCAACACAGAACAGCCTTCATGAACAAACAATTTATTCTACTGAGGCCGATGACCCCCATAAACACAAACCAAGGAGAAAAATAAGAAATTAGAGTTATGTTAAACATTCATTAGGGATGAAACTCATTTTATTTACTAAAAATGCAGCCTGTTTTTTTTTAAAGGTCAAACGTATTCCTGCTGCAGCCACAACAGTCCTGCAGAACTATTTCACTGGTTCAGTTCAGGCCTAACAACCTCACTCCAGTTTAGGTTGTTTATCCCACTGTGCCTTTTATGTCACAAACTGAAATTTAATTAAGTTATCATTTAGAGTTTTAAGTCCACTCTACTTTAAAAAGATGGAGCAGGATGGATCAGGGTCCCATCCACAGTAATGTAGTTGTTGCTCCAGCCTGTTGTGGTGAAGGAGCTTAATCAAAAAGCAAAGCTGTTGATTTCTTTTAGTCCATCTTCATTCTAACTCTCCTGGAGCACACCTCCACCCTGCTTGAGGAGTTAAATCCTCTCTGGCATGGGAACTCCTTGGAATACCCCAGGAGGAGCCGGGTTTTCATCTTGGGCTCGTTACCACTGCGATGAGTAAAGCAGATAGACGGATGAATAACCGTAAGGTTTAGATCTGTTGGTTTTGAATTGTATAGAATTAACAATTTTCTTACAACTAAATTTTGTGTTATAAAGTTTTTCTAGATTTCAGCAACAACATTTAGAGTCTGTGGCTTCAACCCAAACTCATCTGTGTCAAGAACTGGACCCATCCACACAATAAGAAATGGGTGGGTTTGTTAAACCTTTCGACACATATTAGTACCAAATATGTTATCAGTTTCCTTCATATCTCATAATTACGACCTTAAACTACATAATTATGACATTAAACAGCCTATTTGATCATTTGGCATCATATATTTAGGCACTTTCTAAAAAGGAGATATAAATATTTATATGTGACATCTGTTGTACACAGTATGATTGAATGAGTAGATCACTTTCAAAATAAAATAAAAAAAAAAAAACCCATCAGATCGTGTCAGGACCACATCTGGTTGGAGGATCACGTGGTTGCTGAACATCTGCATAATAATCCAGAACGGGTCGTGGCAGCTTGTTTGCAGACACGAGAGCTGTGGGAGCCAGTTGTTTCGCCTGCCCTGAGTTTTCTCCCACCTGCTGTCTCTGAGGATCAGTCTTCTGACAGTTACACAGAATGTGTGTGTATTTGTGTTTGTGCGCTGATTTGTGAGTGTTTGTACCTTTTGTTGACATATTTCTGATTGTTCTTGACGTATCCTGATTCCCACTATTCTCATTGCACATTCCAGGCCCACTGTTGTGAACTTCTCCATTCAGCTGAAATGCTTTTTCTTCCCAAGTCTCACCACTTTGATCAAATACGATGAAGTCAACGTGTGATTAAATTCAGCCGGCAGCCGCGTTCGAGCTCGGCGTATCCGTTTTGATTGCTGCTCAGTCGCTCCGGCTGCGACACAGACCGCAGCGAGCGAGCATCTGGAGGAGAGATGTCCTCCTTCATCTCTGCTCCCACTCCTCCGCCTTTGATCCATCTCCCTTTTCTTGTCTATTTTTTTCTCTGTTCTCCTCAGGCTGGTTCTTACTGTGAACCTTTGTTCATAGCGAACCCTATTCCATTTACACTGGACTATCACAGTAGTGTGCTTGTGTGTATGTGTGTTAGAGTTGTGCTTTGTGTTGCTCATTTTTAGGCGAGGTGATCATTTCAGGTGTCAGCCCACATTCCTAGTTGTGCTCTTTGTAATTTAATATGCTTCATAGTTCCTTAAAAGACTGGAAATGTGATCCTACCTTGTGCTTGAGCAGGGAGCAGCTGCATTTACATGGATTTAGCGAATGCGTATGTGTTTATTAAACTTTTATGGGCAACTAAACAAGACGATTAAAGCATTGTGCAGTTTTCAAATAGTTTAAAGATGCAACATATTTTAAATTAACATTAAAATCAACATAATGGTACTTCTTCCAGCTATCCAACTGTTAACAGCAGTGTACCACAAGGTTCAGTCTTAGGACCCACCCTCTTCACAATGTACATAATGTAGGTTAGATCATTCCTGATGCATCCTTACATTTCTATGCAGACAACACAGTAGTTTACTGTCGAGCTAAATCAGTTGCTAAGGTTTTCCAGCTTTTAAAGTCTGAATATGACGTCATCCAGTTAGATTTGGTCCATCTCAAACTGGTGCTAAATGCTGATAAAACCAAAGGATGATGTTTTCAAACAGGAAGTTGGTACCAGCAGTCCTTTCTTCTATTTTTATCTTTGAATGGTGTTCCTATTGGGTTTGTTGATTTTTATAAATACTTGGGTATTTTGGTCAATGCGCAGCTCTCTTTTAATTCTCATGTGAAAAACTTGGTAAAGAAACTGAAAGTAAAACTGGATTTCTTTTTCAGAAATGGATCTTGTCTAACTCTGAATGCTAGGAAACACCTTGTAGCTGCTACTTTCCTTCCCTCCATTAACTACAGTGACATTATTTACATGAACGCTCCTACAAGCTCCCTGCAGATGTTGGATGCTGTCTATCATGGTGCACTAAGATTCATAACTGGCTG
>JARVGQ010000737.1:14348906-14358955 GCA_031762355.1 Hypsolebias martinsi | reverse complement strand
AGAAAACAGCGGTGCTGGACCGGCGGTGCACGAGCTAACATGCTAACAGTAGGATGGACGGGTGGATCGTGTCGCCATACGGCCGAAAACAGCGGGCTGGACCGGCGGTGCATGAGCTAACATGCTAACAGACGGAGGACGAAACCAGCTCCCAGTAAGAAATTAACTCTTTTTTTCCTTCATTATGGCTCCTAGATGTATGTGGTTTCTAATAATTATGTAGGGTAATGTGTTAGGATAGGCTAAGTGCTTGTAAAAATACAGTACTGTATGTATGAGAGGCCTATTGGTTGTATGAGGGGCCGTTTGGACGTATTTTCCGACTTACAGTGATTTTCGACATACGAACGGGCGTAGGAACGGAAGTCGTTCGTAAGTCAAGGACTACCTGTATATATATATATACAGTATATATATATATATATATACTACTAGTGCAATATACATAAAATAAGTTATTTGGAACGTAATGATAGTCTTTTTTACATTCTTCCAAAATCTTGCATATTGTACAACTTTTTAAATCCTTGTTTTAAAAAGGGATTTGTCTTCACTTGCTCCAGTAGTGAGAAAAATATTACATTTTTGAGGTGTGACATAATCAGTGACAGTGGTGAGGAGTTCTTTTAAACAAGGAAACAATTTCCAGCAGAACCAAATGCAAGAAGGTCAGCCATGCACATACACCTTCTGATGATTGGACAGGAAATGGATACAAACAAACATATTTTCAATTCCTCTTTCACCCAGATGTATTTGAACTTGAAGTTATCATTGTTTGGTCTCTGCCTTTTCCCCATGAGTTCTGTACAGGGCTCATTGCAGAGACTCTTTACTGTGTCTCTGGGAATTTCAGAAAAACAATCACGAGAAGTAATGAAGCATAGTGTTCTGAAGATGCGATGGGAATTTTGTATCCAAAAAACTGTCAGCTTCAGAATATAGTTCCAGTTATTTTGTTTCTTATATTTTTGGGTATTTGCCATGTCCTAAATGATTGAGTATCTATACCAGCATAAAGGAAAATCACATTTTATTTATTTATAATTTTGTTCCCTGTTGCGGAGCGAAGTAGGGGAATTGGAAACACCATCCGTTCGTCCATCCAACCGTCCATGCATGTTGTGAGCATAACTTAAAAAAATAAGTGAGGAAACTACATCTTGGCATGTCTCTACATTTAGTCAAAAGAAAGGTTCCTTTTGAAAATTGGGTTGCCACAACAGAATCCAAGATGGCTTCCGTCATAAATGTCCATCCGACTTGTGAGCGGGCTAACTTGAAAAATAGGTGAGGTATTAACCTTCATTAGTGTGTGGTTGCATAGGTGTATGAAATGTAACTATCAAAAATTGGGCAGCCACATCATAATCAACGATGGCCACCACAATATATTTGCATTGACCAACCACTCCATTCATTAAGGGAAACAATGCTTTTTAGTTTTTCTATTTCTTAAAAGTATAGTTTCCTTAAACGAATGGGTCAATAATAAAAAACGTGCCAACTTCTATTTTGGTGTGTTGCTGTATCTAGGCATAAGAAAAGTCAGTATAGAAAATTAGGTTGCCACATCAAAATCCAAGATGGTCGCCACCATATGTAAACCAACCAACCCTATCCAGAAAACCATGTTTTCCAGTTTTTAATTTTATATACTATTGCGTAAAATATAGTTTCTTCAAATGACTGTAGTGGCCGAAGCTTCCTCTATAGTGGCCAAGGTTTCAGGTCTTGTTTATTTGTCAAATGCAAAATCAACACAAGGTCAACAATGCAATGAAATGCTCTGAATGAGAACAACCGTTTTAACTCACCAAAAAAACAAACAAACAAAACAAAACAAAAAAAACAGCAACAGCAAATACCAACGCATGCAACAAAATTACAAAAACATAGTGCCTATAGTGGAAAAGAAATACCTCTACAGCAGTATGATCCTATTAGCAGAGTGGTTATGTTGGCAGATGAAGCTGAATATTAATTTATAGTGGTTAAGGCCACCAATGACCACCCCCTGGCTCCGCCATTGGGCCTGGTCATGGATAAATGTGCTGCGTAAACTCAGAATAATTCATCGCTCGTGCTTTCTTGGACAAGCAGAAGACAAACAAACAAAAAAAACTACCTTTGTTCTTATACACAGTGTAACTTCTACCCACTTGAATATGCTGGTGAAGATTCTCAGTCATCCAGGACATGATAAAATCAAAAAAGGTTCAATACAGAAACAACTGGACTTTATTTATAAGAGGAAAACGTTTCGCTCTCTTTCTGGAGAGCTTTTTCAATTCAAAGAAGCAGATTTGAGATTGAGGTTATAAATAAAGTCCAGTTGTTTCTGTATTGAACCTTTTTTGATAATATTGGGTCAATCCCAAATTCTCACCGTCTATTGGGGTGCAAAGGTAAACAAAAATATTTTATATATATTTTTTTATAATAATGATGATTGAAACGATAATAAACCAAAACTTTGTGAACAACAAAAATATTATCAACAGCCTGTATACTTTGAACAATACTCAGTGCATATTAGCTGTAATTTTGTAATGCAAACGACCATGTCCTTCATTCATACCTGCATAAACCGGATGTAACAACCAATTCGAATACGTATACTTAAAAACAAAGAAAGTAGGTAAATAAGTAAACAAATAATAAATAAATACATGTAATACATTTTAGATATAAACATGCAACCAGCTGAGTAAATGTGCACAAACTCCCCAATATACAGTAATTCAATGCAAAGTTTCCCAAAGTTGGGGTCGGGGCCCCTCTTAGGGTCGTGACAACCAAAGTGTGGCGTCTTGAGAGGATCTACCGATATCTAACTAGCTTTAAAAATGATTGCCATTAACATATTTATCCTTTACTGTTCCCCAAACAATACTACTTGATTAAAAATACACAAGATTGTATACAATATTTGATGGGGAGGTTTTACTTTTCATTTTAGTCTACATTTATGGCTCTTATTTTGCAATGATTGTGACGTATACAAGTTACACATGTGACAAATTGCTGTTTTTAAAAGTAAAAGTGTATGTACCAAAAAAAAAAACCTTTTTAATAGTTATAAACATTTTATGTTTGAAAAGATGATACCAAAAGCTTCCTATAAGCAGTTCACCAAAATAATAATAAACTGAATTGAATCTGAAAACAATATGCACAAGTTTGTGTATCTTGTAACTTTAACTGGGAGCAAAGTAAACTTTTTGGCTTTGTGTGTCCAGATAAACTTAAAGAACTAATAATAATAATAAAAAGAATCAGCGCAGATGAACTTTGAACTTGTGAATAAGATGACAAATGTCACATTAAAGCATCCCTTTGATCTGTAACTTGCATACTTAAAATAAATACTTTGTTTAATACTTATAAATAATATGAACAAATGATAGTGTTGAAGGAATTTCCCAAACATGTCAGTTTAAGATATTATGTTGTGCAGCGTTGTAGTTGTTTTGGTCAAAACTCACATTATGTGTCAGCTGATGTCTGATCCGTTTTTGTGTTGGCTGATGTGGATTAGCTGTGCCAGCCATCTTGAAGTGGACTGACTCTAAATGTTAATCAAGTGTAGATGTACATCTAATAATTACTTTATGAAGGTTTGATTAAAATCCATCCAAACAGTTTATAAGATATTCTGCAAAGAGACGGGGTTGTCCTCTAGAACTCTCACTGAAGATTTGGGCAAGGATCTCTTGAAATGAGCAGCGTTCAGAAGACTCGCTGTAAATGCCTCTCAGCTTTAGTTACACCAAACTGTAGCACATCTGTACCATTCACTGAATTATTGCCATTTTAGTATATTTTTTATTGTGCTCATGACGCATTTACATTTCTCTTCTGTACATTTTTCAGCGTGTTTCTCATCCCGCAGTGTCCAAGCTATTTCAACAAGTCATAAATCCAAATGTTCGGCTCTTTCAGGACAATCCTGTTATGACTTTTGGTAAAGGTGCAACTTTAGCTTTTTGAAATATTTAGCCTTTTCTGCCATTTTTTCCTCATAGAAAATGAATTGAGCTAATTTTTCATCCTTTAAATCTTTAGATCTGTTTACAACCTTTTACTGCTCCTTTCACATTTAGTTCTAGTTCAGCTTCTTTGTGCAAATTTAAACCTTTTTTTTGTTGTTGCCGTTTTTAGATGTTTTTTGCTCATTTCAAATTCTTTCTGCTAACTACAATGTTTTTGTCCTTCTAACATCATTCTGCTAATTCCAGCTTGTTGTGCTCTTTTCAGCTTACAAGTTTCTGCTTTTTCTGCTATTTCAGTTATTCTTTAACTGTTTTTGTGCAAGTTTTAGCCTTTTCAGTTAATTTCACATTTTTTGCACGCGTTTAAACTTTTTTGAGTCTAATTCTACAAAAATGTGCTTCTCTGCTTTTTAAGCTACTTTTCTGCTGTTTTATTGTTGTTGTTGTTGTTGTTGCTAAATTCAACTCTTTCAGATAATTTCCACTTTTTTGTGCTCATTTCTGCTACTTTCAGCCTAATTGGACAAAATTGTGCTCTCTCCACTTCCTTCTGCTATATTCTAAAATTTCAGCTAACTTTTTAGCTTTTTAACTAATTTCAGCTGTTTTCAGATAAATTCAAGTTTTTCATTGTAATTTCTGCCACTTTCAGCCTAAGTAACTCATTTTTTGCTAATTTCAGCCAATTGCGCTCCTGTCGGCTTATTCCTTCTAGTTTCAGCTTTTTCTGCTCAGCTAGCAGTTTTTGTGCTAAATTTAGCTTTTACAGTTTATTTCATATTTTTTAGATCATTTCAGCTCCTAGTAGCTCAAGCTTCATTCTGCCTTTTTAATTGGTTTTCAGCTATTTTTGTCTAATTTCAGAATTTGTAGCTAATTTCCCAAATTTTGTGCTCATTTCCACTTATTTAAACCAAATTCAGCAAATATGTGTTATTTCTGCACTCTTCTGCTAACTTAGGCTTGTTCTTCCATTTCAGCGTCATTCCAACATGTTTTTAGCTAATGTCAGCTGTTTTTCAGCAAGTTCTTCAGCGATATTTATTTTCCTTCTTGCTCTCGGTGAAGGCGGACGCTTTTTCTCCTCCCACTCCTCCCCCTGCTTCTGCACTTTGTCCTATGAACCTTTTGGAACCTCTCTTTGCATATCTTCTTAAATGTAAATCATGGATCTGGTCAGCTGGTCTCTCAACACAGTTGATCAAATTTTCTCGACGAGAAGACAAGGAGAAAGAGAGCCCTTCTTCCTTGACAAGGCACTTGCAGCCGGCTACACGATGGATTCCTGGGGGCAGTGGAAGATTGTGTGTCTGTCCACATTGTTGGTCGAAAACATTGACGATGCATACATTATTGAATTTATGATACAGGATTTCTGCTTTTTAAAGTTGGTGATTACCTGGCTGACATATCAACAAATTCTGAAAACGTTGGCAGCTGTTCTGACCATTGTGAAGCTGCCTGGCGAGGGGATGTGTCATGCTGTCAACATTCAGACTCAAATGCTGTGTGAGCTGAGTCGTAAGCTGGACACAAGTCTTGAGAAGGCAGGCTACTTGCAGCTCCTGAATCTCGCTGTTGGGAAGGAACTGATCTTGGAGAAGTTTGCAAGCTCGACTCAATGTAGCTGACCATAAATATGGCTGTTTGGAGTTGTCATTGAGATATATCGATGAGACTGTAACTCAGACGTTATTAACGGAGTTGGCCTGACCCAAAATATCTGTTATCTGAATCTGTCTCCCCCGTGTCGGCCTTGGAAAGCTGACTATCTCAGATTCTCCTGGAAGTTATGTGAATAAGGTGCTCTGCCTTCCCCAAGGACATCTGTGGAACTGTGTCAGAGCTCTACCAAGCCGGCTGATAAACATTGCACCATCGCTTATCAGGACTTTGACTGAGGGGGCTGTCTGAGACAATGTTGACAATTTTTTTTAACTTCCTCTTTCCTCATGTTTCCCTTTTTCTTATCTAATGAAAAGGACAGCACCTCCCATGAGGCTGCAGCCTCAGGCACCCGTCTACCCACGTTTGTCTTTTTGTTTCTTTACACGCGCTGTACTAAAATGTGATTTCATTGTGCTTCTGTGCAACAACAGTAAATTCTGATTCTGAATGAACTGCATTTTTGAAGGAAATGCAATTTCTCTAGTTATTATTATTTTAAGAAAGCAGGCTGGTGTAACCATCTTGAACTGGGTTGGCTCCAAAAGTTAGGCAGCTGTAGATGAAGAGTCAGCGATTAATTCCGGAAGGTTTCAATACAATCTGTCTAGTGGTTCATGGTATATTTTGCTAACAGGCAAACACACACAAACATAAAACATTATCGCCCTGACTTGCAAAAAGGCAAAAGTGGAGGATGATTAAAAAAAGGGTTTAGACTTCATCTTTGCATCAAATGTTGCCCCACCGAGCCGCAGCTTCACGTCACATACGAGCTGATTGCATCACTCTGCATTTCTGGACCATTCATGAATAAAACCCCCGTAGATGCGTAGACTGTAATGCAACGTATGATGCATGAATGCATGAGCATGTTTGCGTGCAGTTTCCCTCCGACTCTTATGCGTAGGTGTGTATTTGTCACCTGCAGCCTGGCGTCAGGATGTCTCTCTCCTCCTGAAGGTTCGGCTGTAAACAGGAGGAGATTTACGACTTCTGCCATGAGTTCAGGTTTGGGCCTCCGACATGCGTGCCAACAGTGAGTGTGTGCACACACACACACAGGAGAAGGTGGTGACAGAGCCGGCAATGACTGACATGCTTCACACAACTCTCTGATTAGAGACAGACAACGAGACAAACCTGTGGACGGACTTTATTAGATGGCAACATTTTTAATGAATGAAAAAGGTGGCGTCACTGCTGCTGACTTAGTTCCTTTTTATTTATCTTTACTCATGAATCATAGGACAGGTCACAAAATGTCTGCTGTTCTAAGAAACGAGGCGCACGTTGCCAGACGGAGCTGGACTTGCAGGAAGCTCTGTGAAAAGCGAACTTAATGACGGTTGATGACAGATGTTTTCTGCCGTCTGAATCAAATGGAAAACAAAATAAAGGTGTCTCAGCTGGTGCTATACCAGGGTGTGTTCAGGACATGTTCTACTTGTCACAAGCATTTTATTTTATCTCTGTAGATGATTTTTTTCTTGTATTATAGAACTGCTACAGTATGCCAAGTTATCGTTTTTAACCTAAATTGCCTCTAGGAACAAAAATAAAACACTAAATTTCCAATTTAATTCATAAAAGCTTGTTTTAATACAAAAATATAATAATTTTTAAAATAAATTTCAAGTAAATATCGATATTTTTGTGCTCACACAGCCTTTTGTCGTATTTCTTTAGAAGAGGGCGCCAGTGTGAGTTGGTAAACCGGTTTGTGGCGCTGATCTTTCGCTCTGAAACTGTTGACTGGTGTTGAAATTTGTAAAACAATTTTCTGACTCCAGTGTCACTGCAGGCCCTGCCAAGAAATAAATAGGAAACCAGAAACCCCTGACAGGGTGCGCTTCGATCACTGCCTCGCAGCTGTGCCAAGGTTTTAAACAAAGATCGTGCACAGTTTGTTAGAAACTACCACAACAAGTTTTAGCTTAATATTTGTAAAATTGACTGTGTTATGGCCATTTTTGTTTTTAATAGTTATTCAAACAGTAGACATAAAGCCAATGATTATTTTCTAAGACTTTAAATAAAATCTACCTGTGGTTCTTAAGATATTTTGCTAACAGACAGATATGCCAAAGTTTTTAACTAAGATGTGTTATGTGTTATCTCACACATTGTACGATTTTGCTTGGAGTCTGTGATGGGCATAACTCTCAGCTATGACAACATCAGATTTTAGCTAAATGTCTGTAAAGATGAGTCACTTACAGCCTTTTATGTAGTCAGCTAGCTGTGGCAGCCATCTTGGATTGGGTTGACTCTGGATGTATGAGGATCCATTGCGGCAATAGAGTTATAGTGACTGCAGCAACCACAACAGAAACTTAATGAACTGGTGTTAAATGTATTTATTTATTTATTTATTTATTTATTTATTTTAATAAATCCTGTGGCTCTTCTTTGACAGTCCATCACAATGGTTCCCTTTGGGAGGATTACGACACACAGTGTACAACACGTGTCAAACTCAAGGCCCGCAGGCCAAATCTGGCCCTTGTTAACATCTTTTCTGGTCCTCCGTGATTATATTTTTTAATGTAAAATATTTTATTGCTTCTCATTTGGATTAACAAAACTGAGCATACTTCATTTGGTGTAGACGTTTCATGACAGGTGAACCAGTTTGAAGCCAGAAAAATTGTTGATGAACCTGCAACCAAGAAACGATGTCAGCTATCTGATGTGGGTGAATGGATCGATTGAAAGTGACCCGTGACTTGGACCAGGTTTTCAAGTTGGACCTTCTTTTCTACCTTGGTTTGATCCCCCTGGTTTACAACAAAGTAACATCCGGTACTAATAAAAGTATGTGTTCTGATTATGAAGGCTTGATAAAAAAAATAAATAAAAATACGCAAGTGTTGTGCAAATTGTAAATTTGCAGATACAGTATATTTTTGAAAGTTTAAATGAACTTCGCAAAAACATTTAAAATAGAGACTTTTTCATTATTAATTAACCAAAATCTGATCCTACACAGCAGTTTGATTCATTTTGTGGTTTAAATAACGATTTTATGGGAAATTATCACCTAAAGTAAAATGTGTGGTCCTTTTGTTTTTCCCTGTTTGGCATCTCCAGGGTGTGGAGTTCATGTCAGTTGATATTAAGAAGCAAATAAATGACTTAGTTCATGTAAACTTTCTGTTACAGGAAGAGGTTTGAGTACACACACATAAAAAGAGGAGCTCAAACACATAAAAAGACTTTAAGCCACAGAAGTTTAAACCAAAAACCAAAGCTAACCGCTGCACCATCGTGCCAAAGCTTGTCCCAAACCCAGATGTTTGATCGTTGCATGAGACGCTTTCAAATTATGTCATGATTTACCATCTGGCACCTCACCTTCAAGCCAGTAAGATGAAATACTGTACCTTCACAGGTGAACAAGAAGTCATAAACATTTAAACACCGTGCTGGGCAGGAATGATTGAGTGTTTTCCTTCATTCAGTCTGTAAAAGGATTAATGAAGAACAGGAAACTGTCCTGACAGGCATCGTCAAAATGTAAAGGAGTGATTAGTAATTTCTGATTAAAAGTTGTCTCAATGTCCAGGGTTGAGACTGACACATGAGATCAGAACAACAATGAGTGATTGTTGTGAAGTGTCTTTAATTCTTCAACGTTCAAACAACATCTCTTGTCTACTTGAGTAATTGCCCTTCCTGCAGAAATGCAGTGTGAATGCTCATTGCTGAAGAACTTGCTGAAAAACAGCTGAAATTAGCTATAAACATACTGAAATGTAGCTGAAATGGAAGAACAAGCAAGTAAGCAGAAAAAAGCAGAAAGAACACATATTTGTTGGTTGTGGGTTTGAATAAGCAGAAATTAGCACAAAATTAGAGAATTACAGTAGCTACAAAAGCTCCAATTGGCACAAAAAAGGCTGAAAATTAGCTGAAAATGCAGACTTAAAATGCTTAAATTACCAGAATAAAGAGGAAGGAGCTGAAATGAGCTAAAAATGTGAAATTAGCTGAACAAGCTAAATGTAGCACAAAACAAGTACAGTACTTTGTAAAAAGTAGCTGAAATAGCATTAAAAAATGAAACAAAAAAACAAGCTGAAATTAGCAGAAAGATGTTAAGTTGGCTGAAAGTAGCATAAATTACCACAAAACTTGAACTTATCTGAAAACAGCTGAAATTAGCTGACAATAGCTAAAAAAGAGTTTAAATTTGCAGATGAAAGCAGAAAGAAGCTGAACCAGAAGTGAAAGGAGCAGTAAATGTTTGTAAACCAATCTAAATATCTGAAGGATGGAAAATGAGCTCAATTCATTTTCTATGAGCAAAAAAAATGTCAGAAAAGGCTAAATATTTCAAAAAGCTAAAGTTGCACCAATACCAAAAGTCATAGCAGGATTGTCCTG
>JARVGQ010000737.1:14299408-14315094 GCA_031762355.1 Hypsolebias martinsi | reverse complement strand
TTATTATTATTATTATTATTATTATTATTATTATTATTATTATTATTATTATTATTATTATTATTATTATTTTGTTTCAACTTAAAATAAAACTCAGAGAACAATGTTTATCATAGTGGCGCTGATTAAGGCCTGGTCTGCAAAGTATTTTCAGTCGCGTCTGAATTCTGATTGGAACGGCCATTTGCCTCACAAACAGAAACAATAACAGAGCAGAGCAAAGGAGTGAGAGGAGTTTCTGTCTGGGGGAGAGTAACCTCCCTCCCCTCCCCAGCCTGGGTGCTGACGGAGCTGTGCTCCTCGCTCAGGGCTCCGGGGCTTCGACACTCGACCCTATTCTTCATGTAGCTGCACTCTGTTCTTCTCCAGTCGCTGGGTTGCTCCCTTTGTGCCAAGCCTCCCCGCTGAAAAAAAAAGAAGACATGCATGATTTCATACATGAAAGATATATGTAATTGGACAGCAGGGCCAATGCTGTACATTTACAATTCTAAACAGAACATGTTGGAAACAGTTTATGTATTCCTCTTCTTACTGAAATGTATTCTCATACAGAAACATATGATCAGAAAGTAAAACACTGTTATTGTTGCTGCTTTATCTTTAAATCACATGTGAATGTGCAAAACACTCCAACAACATTTATCTCCTTATTACATTATCATTATGATTCAGGCAGTTTGTGGCAGCTAAAAAAAAACTACATTTTTTAATGTGTACTAAAACATTTTATTGTAAATACAACATTTAGGCACTTAGAATAATAAATTCATGCTTGTTACTGACATTGCACTAACAAAATATCACGTGTATTATAACAAACCATGAATACAGCCTGCTGTTCAACTTATTAAATTTAATAATGAAAGCAATAGTTATAACAGTTTCCACTTTATTTCAGTTCAAATTCTGTGTAATAAAAGTACAAATCTGAAGATTTGCTAATTGTAGCCCATTAGTTTCAGAGTTTGGATATTCTAAAGTAAAATGAGAGACTATTTCTTAAAAAAAGGAGATGTGTTGCAGAAAAGAGTTGTTGTATCGTGCAAGGTGTTCAAAGCCTAAAAGCTAGTTACTGTGAAATTATACATCTGATTTAAAAATTAATACAATGAATTGAGTCATGGCAAGAGAGTGGTCAAAAATAACCAAAGCCATGAAATTGATGCATTTTTATTTTTGAAACCAGCAAAATGTACAATTTTAGGTTAATTCAAGCTGTTAAAAGTGATTTAATGTGTGATTTAATGCACATTTGTTATCCTGTCAGGTGTCAAAAGAACACATCAGATCACTGCTGGACAGTTAAACTCAAAGGAGATAAAACCTTTAGGAATAAAAATAAATTGTATTTGTCCTTTTCACTATGAGAATTAAAACTTAGAGCGGTTGAGATCTGATTGATACAATCTGATTTTTAATTCCTCCTAACATGCTAATTAGTACATTTCACCAGAGCGAAGTTTGTTTGTTTGTTTAAAGGGATTTACTCTGTTTTAAATCATGTTATATTTCAAACAGCAGCCGCAATGAAATAAAAGGTGATTAAATAAAGGTAGCATTTTTATTCCTGAGGCAGCTGGATGCAAATATTTTGAGCTATTAGCAGGTTTCATTAAATTGTTTTAATGCACAAGGCTTCATGTTGTCCTACAAAGCTGCACTCATTGAGGAGTCTTCAGGTTTTGTTCATGCAGCATCAACAGCATCATGAAATATTGAGCTTCATGCACGTGGTTTTATGATCAACCTTCAGTGGCGTATCTGTCGTGCTAACGTAAACGCCATCGCCGTTAAGCTCTTTCACAAGCTCACATCTAAAACAGCGAAACAACTCTGCTAGAGCCACTTGGTTTTATTGGCTCCAGGAACACTTTAAGGCTGCATGGGGGGGCCTCACCTCTGCTGAGGTGTTTTATGCACGGGGGCCAAAGCAGTTGATCGACACCGAAAGCTCTTTGACCTTCGCCCTCCCAATTCAGCACACAGAGCAGACACCAGGGAGGCTGCCGGCCACCTGCACAAAGTTTAGAGTGTGAAGCTGCACCGTGGTGTGAGCAGACACAGTCGCGTATCGTCTTCCTGACACTTTTCATCATGAGAGGCTCAAACAGAGCAACTTTTGTTTATCAACCAAATGTTGTCTTGCAGGGGCGATTCTAGAACCTGCCCTTTAGGGGGGCTCAGGCCCAGATTCTGCCAGTGGCTCTGGGCTTGAAGAGTGTGGTGGCCAGAAGCATTGCAATGAGGGGGGCATGCTGGTGGGGGTGGGAGGGTTCTCCCCCAGAAACTTGTGAATAAAGTAGATGCCATTTCCTGCATGCTGGTGTATTTTAGCATGTTATTATTTTTTTACATTTAGCTACATATGTAAACACTTGATTCAATTATTATTTTAGCGAGCTCGGCACAACAAGAAGTAGCCTGACCAACAGCCCTCCTTGTGTGAATAGAGCACGCTTCTCTCACGCATCCTAACCCCTCCCTCCCCACCTCGGTTGACAACTGCCCAAACAGTGCTAAGCTAGCGCACAACACAGATGTGTCTCTCCCTCCTCCCCCTGCCTTGTCCACAAAAAAATCTGAAGAGAGGAGCCCCATGTCCCATCATGTAACCTCGGGGAAACTGCATGCAGTGTGGTGAGTTGTTGTAGGTAACCTGTGAGAGCTCCACTGCCTGCGGCTTCTCCTCCAATTGGCCGCTGATTACCACCAGCTGGCGGCCATCCATCTCACAAGATCCTGCTACTATTTAAGGCTGCAGTCCAGCGTGACTCAACGCTGGAGCATTGTACCCTATTTGGTGTTTATGCTTTTGGCCAGTAAACTATATGTTATACGAGAGTTACTTACCTTCGTTTCTGTGCCTACAGTCCTCCTGTCTCCTCGACTCCTGTTTGGCTCCAGACTTCCGTGGTCCTGGTTCGTGTCCTCCATGCCTCGCCTTCCAGCCACACGCCTGTCCACCCTGCATAGTCCGTTTCCTTTGGACCCGTCTCTGGTGATCTCTGGTGATTCACATCCACGCCCAACACCTGCACCTCCATCTGTAAGGAAATATAAGCAAGCATTATTGAGTGCTACAAGCGGACTCACTGACCCAACTCTCTTTCCCCAGGATCTCCAATAGATGACCCACTGTAAATAATAACTGTAAATAATAAATATCACTACGTTTCTAACCGAATCTTGTCCTTTCTGGTCTCGTACCCATCTGGGCTCCTCGAGTCTCTGACATAACCAAGAAAACCCAGAATGGACTTTTTGTGGTTTGAGTATTCTCCTATTTAATTGGAATGGATTTGCTGATGAAAAAATAGAAACAGCGCTGGGTGAACTAACATTTCATGGTATCGTATTTTCCGCCCAATAAGTCGCTTTGTCCAATTATGTCCAATAAAGTGGAAAAATCCATAAATATGTTGCTTCGCCCTATAAGTCGCATCTATTATGTGTCACCGCTGACGTATCGCGTATGTTACGTGTCACCGCTGACAACCCGGAAATGTGGGCAGGTGTTTGCCAAAAATGGATATGCTACGACATGGCGTGCACGAAAGGACTTTAACAAGATTAACATGGTAAAAACAATTATTTGTTTGCTGAAAATTACAGCAAAGTTGTGCCTTAGCTGAACTTTTCCTTAATAAATGAACGTAATTGTCAAATCAGCTGGATTTTAAAAAAAAAAGTTTCGCTACATCTGTGCTGTGAAGCGTGCACACGCAGCAAGCGGATACGCTTCATTTCTTTAAAATGTAACAAGATAAACAGTTTAAAAAAATATACTTGTTGGCTGATATTATAGTAAAAGTGTTTCTGAGCTGAACCTTTCCTTAATAAATGCACATAATGGTCAAATCAGGTGGATTTAAATTTTTTCGCTTTGACGGTCTTCCAAACGGTCGTGCGCGCTGTGAAAATAAATTATAAATAAATCGAATTTTAGTTCAAACATCTCCTGACGCTAATCAGTTGTAAAAGTCCATCCAATGATTACTTTCTGCAAGTTTCATCAAAATCTGCCCTGTGGTTATTGAGCGATTTTGCTAACAGTCAAACACTGAGGAAACAGTACCGTAGTTCAGAGCTCCAGAGAGCAGGAGGCCGTGCTGCGACAGAGTGAGTCAGAGCAGAGGAGGCTTCTGTTGTACACATGAGCTGGGAACGGTCGGTGGGCCCTAGTGGCCGAAAGTGGTACTGCACCATTTTTTTTTTTTTTGCCAAAATGAACGGTCATATCTCAGCCAAAAAAGGGTCTAAAAATATGGGGGGGAAAATCCATGAATATGTCGCTTCGCCCACGGCACACCTGTAAACACTTTCTTTTGTAGATTGCGACACAACGTAACGGCATTTTCAAGTTTTACAAAAAAAAATATGCAATCTTGAAGACAGTTACACTGCGTTGTACTGACACCCGCTGATAGACGTTGTTGTCTCTACGTCGCATGCGGAAGTACCCGGATATCCCGTGATGAAACACGGCGCCAAGTTTAAAATCACTTCTAAATCAAATTTTAATTGATTTATCTTTTTGCTTGTAAAAAAAAAAACATAGTTGAATGATACAACATATATACAGTGTGTTGTGCCACTTTATGCATAGTTCCAACATAGTTCATGTGGCTGATCTTAACTTAAGCAAAAGTTAGGTACTAAAGTTTGCTTTTAACCTGCTTCACAAATGAAAGGAAATTCAGCGAAATACACATTTTTTTGTCTTTTTTTTTACTTTATGACACTGCAACACTAGTTGCTGTCTTTAATTTTATGCATCCCTTTGTCTATTTTGCTTTTCCTCCTCCCTCGCCTTCCTGATGGTGCCTGTGGCACTCTGAAAAATTGACTACAGTAATTTATGATTACAAACCTGACCAAACTGTTGATTGTTGTGTCTCTGTTTGTTTATTTATTTATTAATTTCATTTCAATAAAACACAAATACAATTACCAGAAAATAATTAAAATAAAAACATAAAATGAAAGGAAGCAGAAGAAGAAATAATCTTTTCATATCTGCTTCCTCATTATGCAACATCAATTCAAGCCATCAATTTAAAACAATCATTCATATATATTTTAAATAAATACGCAATTCATCAAATTCAAGTTAAACAAAATAAACATTGATCAGTCACATATATATCTTCCCAACAAAATAGTTTTTTTTTATCTTTTTCTTAAATATAGATATTGACTTCACCACTTTAGTATTATCATCCAAACCATTCCATAGTCCCATATTTACATCCTTGTGCTGGTAAACTGTGACAGGTATTTGTTTGGAGAATAAACAGCCAGTTTTAAAAATTATAATCTTATATGTTGGGTTAATTTATGAGAAACCAAATCTTCAAAAAAGGTTTAATCTGGTTTAATTTCCTTTAAATTGCTTTTTGTTTCTCTCTCTCTCTCTCTCTCTCTCTCTCTCTCTCTCTCTCGCTCTCTCTCTCGCTCTCGCTCTCTCTCTCTCTCTCTGCAAAATGTGTGTAGAGCAGTTTTTTTTTACTTTTTATATAATTTTTAAGCCATACATTGTGTTTAATAAATTTTAAATTCATATTAAACTTTATGAGATTATATATGTTTATTAATCTCCTCTTCTTTTGTTTTGTGTGCTTTTTTTAGGTTTCAGGGCTTTCCACGGTGGAGGCAGACTGCAGCAGCACCGGAGCAGGCCAGCTTGAGACAAAACCCATAAACCTTAGTATCACAAACGGGGAGCCACAAATGCTTAATGCTAAATTTGACATGCCTGTAAGTATAACATAATAAAAATAAAATTTAAAAAAAAGTCCAGCTGCATGTTCTTGTCTTAAGGTTTGCTCACAGTGTTTCCATTGCCTTTGTTTTGTGTTAGAATCAGAAAAAAGTAGCGCCAGTCGAGTTGGAGCTGAAGGTCATGCCCAGCAGTCGAGTTTCACGGATGGAGCTCTTCTATCAGGGGGTGGAAAAGTGTGTGCTCAGGGACAAAGAAAAGATTGAGTGGCAAGCTGGAGGACTGCTGCAGAATCTGTATTATAAGTTGTATGATGAATCTGGCATGGAAGTGTCAGTCAATCCAGAAATGGCCTCCAGTATTAAGGTGTGCATGTTGTGGCAGATTATTTTCTAAATGTAAGTGTGGATTTATTTTTTTGTCTTGTCTTAAATTATGCACCCTGACTGTGTTTAAGGTTAACTGGACGCCAGATGTAAGTCGGCGGGGTTTGGTCAAGGGGAGACTGCCTGATGTACAGGTGCCCCCCCATGTATCTGAGGAGCGTTTCTACCAGGTGTCCTACCAAGACCTGAGTGTGTCTTCCTGCTTCACCATTGTGTAAGCCATAACATGTCCTTCATCAGCTACATTATAGTTGCATTCTTGTTTGAAAGACTGAAATAAAGACGTAACATTGCACTTAGAAAAGCTGAAGTTTGATGTAAATAAATGCATGATGTGTTAGTTTTAAATTATAACTATTAAGCTAAAATATCCACAAATTGCTTTCTCAGGTTTTGCTGCTCACCAGGAAACTTTATTAAAAGTGAAAACACAAAAAGGCGATGTGCAGGGCACAAGTGAAATGCTTTTGTTATGATCTAAAAAATGATTTAAAGACAAATCTAAACTATGGTAGGATAAATGCAGGTGCTTTTAAGGAGAGGTTTTCTGCAGTATACAAGAATTATATTACCAGTAAATAGGACTCACCAGTGCTTAATTAATCACCAGACTGCTGATATTATTTTAGTGCACGCAGGCAAGATTTTTTAAAATTGGAACAGTACAACAAAGGATGGTAAATGTAAAAAAATTTAAAAACTTGCAAGTTGGTTGTATCAAAATTTGAAGGTAAAAAAGGAAAAATAAGTAACTCAGTCTATATCTTATGCTTGCAAGATTATGGGTATACCTCTCAAAAAGCAATTTAAAAATTTAAAGACAAAAAGAAGAAACCTGCTAAGATAAATGCTGGTCCTGTAATCCCTTCCATCACCCCTGGGTCAAAAGGACCCAAGACCAACAGAAGGTAAACCCAAGACCAACAGAAGGTAATCTACCATCCAAGCCTAAAAGCAACAAGCTACACAAACCTCAACAAGTCCCCAGTAAATAGCCCCAGCTCTGTGCATAAGCTTTTTATAATCTGTCATAATTATAAATACACAGATAAATCATACATATTCTTCCTACTTCATGTCTCAAACAAAGAGGACCAACAAGACTTACATCACAACAAGCAGAGTGATTAAACAGGCCTCCTCTCATTGGCTGAAATGGACAGCTTCCACAATTTACAGCTCCATTCCTCCCAGGCATGGGAGGAATGGAGCTGCAGCTGTGTAAAGAAGAATCTGATAACATGTCCTTTGTAGGGATACACGGGAACGTCTTGGGTCCTGTGGCAGGAGCAGGTTGACCTGAGACTGACCTCTAATGCTGCCTGTTCTCGTAAGCAGTCATCAGATTAGACTAGCTCACCATTTTTTTCAATTCAAAGAAGAATTCTTTGAATTGAGAAAGCTCCTCGGATGAAGAGCGAAACGTCCTCTGTTACAAATAAAGTCCAGTTGTTTCTGTATTGAACGTTTTTTTGATACTAGCTAAAGAAAGAAAATGGTTGTAGGCTTATATGTTTGATTTGTAAATGTTTATTTTTTAATACATTTTTTTCACTTTACACTTAAAGGGCTCTGCAACTAAATATTATTCATATAAAATCTTGCCCAAACAAAAATTGATTACTCTAGTTAATGGAATAATTCGTCTTCTTCAGCATTTATTTATAAACTCCAATACTGTTTTCATTTCCCTCAAGCTGCCCTTTCTCTGAAACTTTATCATTTTTTGCAGTGGCTGCATCGAGACAGCTCTGCCTTCAGGCTGCTGACAAGCTGCTGCTTCACGGCAGAAATAACATGTTTAATCTCCAGACAGCGACAGTTGGGAAATGATTAGCTTTAATGTTTTATAGGAAAGAAAATCTTAACGTTTTATTCGAAGGCTAAAGCTAAGCTAAAGCCAAGCGGCAGGCCGCAAATGGAGCCTGGCACCTCGCGTGAAGCTCAGGCCGGCGCAGGTTGCCCCAAACCGGCCTGTCGACGCCACGAGCCCCCGGGGGAGGAGGCAGCTACCGCCGGGGAGATGACTGCTGGAGACGCGGAGAAACGGAAAGACAGCGAAGAGGAGCTGGATCCAAGAATTCAGGCACGTAACCAAACAAAACAAACGACATTTTGAACAAAAGTTTATTTAGAACATCCTGTCTGTCAGGCCAGGTGCTCCCTGACAGACTGGTTAGACTGGTTCTGGATGTAAACATAAAGGTTCGGGTTTGTGCTCCACAGGAGGAGCTGGAGCATCTGAACCAAGCCAGCGAGGAGATCAACACCGTGGAGCTGCAGCTGGATGTGCGGGAGGAGGTTTATTATTGTTGTTGTTGGGTCTTGTTGGATGGTTGTGGGGTTTCAAGACAGGATAACATCATTTTATTAAAAATAATAATAATTAAGGTTTACTAACCCCATTTGTTAGATTATATAATCATTAGAAAGCACAAGCTGTCTGTACCAAGTTCTGAATATATTCAAATCTAACTATGAACAGTAAAACACTAATCAGATTCCACCATGTAGTTTTTTATTAAACAAAATGAAGCCAAAATGGAGAGGTGCTGTGAAAACTGCATTATCCACTGACCCAGCAGCTTATAGAACCTCGTTCAGAACCAGAACTCATCTGTAGGTTGTGGAAGAGTTCTGGCCCACTTCTCTTTCCATCACTGAAGTTTTTGTTCAGCTCAGCGTTTCTATCAGGCTGAGGTTCTGCACGGACTGGATCTTTGCAGCTCCTTGGTTCTGTTCTTGCTGACCCGTTCTGTAGATCAGCTGCTGTGCTTGGGATCTGTTTTGTCCATTTGTCAGCTGTTGGACAGTTGGACTCACATCTGACTCCAGAACCTTTTGGTCTACAGAGGAGTTCTGGTCCACTCAGTGACTGACTGGAGCCCAAACCAGCAGCGCTCCACCGCCGTGCTGACAGCTGGGAGGAGCTGTTTGCTGCAGTGCATTCTGGTTGCAGTGCTTTTAAATGTCTGTACATTACTTTGGTCTCATTACTTTGGTCTGGTTCTGGACCAGAAGTCTTGTAGTTCCTTCAGATGGAACTTTACAGCGGAGTCGAGCGGCCATCTTGTTTTAGACTGAAGAGATTTTCTTCAAAGACCTGCTGACTGACGCCTGCAGAGTCTGAGCTGGACCTCATTTCTCTGAGCACTGCATGGTCTGACCTTGGGGTGAATCTGTTGTCAAGATTGTCAGCTGTCTGTTTTCCACTTCTCTCTGTAGAGCGATGGACTCTAGATATTTTTAAATGACCTTTGACCTTTTTCAGGTTGATGATAGGAACAGCTGCTTCTCTAAGCTAATTGCTGATGCCCTTCCACCTTTGTGTTGTGTTACACACCTTTGTTTTTCTCGAGGTGATCTGATGATAATGAGTTGATCAGCAGCTGCTGCTGATCCAAGCAGCAGGACTGAACACAGTTTCTACTCCCAGGTTTTCTATGTGGGCTTCATTTTTGTTTAAAAATGACAGGGTGGACTCTGTTGTGTGTTTTTTGTTCACCTTACATTCGATATGAATCATTTTAGAAACCGGTTCTGCTCTTTCAGGATGCCAGGTCCAGCTACAGAAGGATTCTTACTGATTCGGCCAGGAGGCTCAATGCTCATGGTTCCCAGCTTGGTGCCTGCATTGAGAAGGCGAGGCCTTACTATGAAGCCCACAGACTCGCTAAGGAGGTAAATGCACGTTTGCTACATGGATACTAAAGTTTTCAAACGGCATGATAACATCAAACTTTGTGTTTGAAAAGAATATGACCACAAACGTTTGGTGAACTGGAGGGTCTAACCTTCCACCAGGTGCATGTGATGCTCTGTGTGCTTTATGTGGTTCTGGGATGGAACAGGGAGCTTGCCTTGTTCTCCTACAGCTACGTCACCGACGTCGTACGCTGAAGTATCCGGATTTCCCGTGACTAAACACAGCGCCAAATTTAAAATGACTTTGAATGAAATTTTCATATATTTATTATTTTGTTTGCAAAAACGAACATAGTTGAATGATACAAGATATATATGTTATGCCATTTTATGCAAAGTTCAAACATCATGTCACACGCCCTTTAACTTCTGTGTCCTTTCATCTTTCACGATGGTGGATTTATTTAGCAGCTGCTGTAGATTTTGTGACTGACTTCAGCTTTTCATCCCACAGGCCCAACAGGAGACCCAGAAGGCAGCGTTGAGGTACGAGAGGGCCGCGTCCATGCACACTGCAGCCAGAGAGATGGTGCACATGGCCGAGCAGGGCCTCCTTGCTGATAAGAACACCGTGGACTCAACCTGGCAAGAAATGCTGAACCATGCAACTGCCAAGGTACGACACCAGCCTGCAGAGAGACCTCACTGTTCCTGTGTTTACATTAGAAAAACAAGTCCTAAGTGATGCACTGATATGTTTCTTAGTAGATTATTGTAATTAAAAGTAATTTAACACGTTTTGTGACTTTTTTTTTCTCTATCATCTGGTAATTTGAACTTTTTTTTTTTTTTGGAGTGGCTTTGTTAAAACAATAAAAGCAGACTGCACCATCAGCCTTTGATAATTCAAAAATAGAAATAAAATAAATGTGCAGTCACTTTTTTAAACCATAAGATAGTTCAGTGTAAACCCAACTAATTTCAAGAGCTAAATGTTGTCACATGGCTGCAAAGGGTCCGCTATGTATCACAAGGACAACAGAGACCAACGTCTGAAAGATCAAGTCTTTAATCAGTGAGTTTATCACCACATCTGTCTTTTACTCGTCACAACGCTGTTTTTTAAGATTAATTTTTCTGTTGGCGATAGTAAACAAGTATTTGTTTTAAGAGTTCGTGTAATTAACTATGGCTGCGGTAGTTTGGTGCTCAGTGTCACGTTCTTGTAATCCTGAGGTTGCCGGTCCGGGCGCTCTCAATGACAGCTCTCTGCTCCACACACATGGGCTGTGGTAGCTTGGTGATCAGTGGTTGCGTCAAGAAGGGCATTCTGCGTAAACAGTTGCCAAATCCTCATGTGAGTTCGCTTTTAAACTCGCCGTTTTATATGTACTGAATTCTTGGGCCTTCTCTGAGGATGATGAAGGCCCTGATGGTAAACTCACTGGAGAAAACCTGAGGAAGGGAGCAGTCGAAAGAGGGGAAGGGGGGGGGATTGATGTAAACCTAAATGAGACATTTAACTTTATTTTTTTAGAGCAACTACAGTTTATGTGTGGATCTTTTAAATTTACAGGTTGCAACTGAATGCATCACAAATCTTCATGTGGTTAAAATAAATAAATAAATAAACACTTTGCAAGGCCTTCAAAAATGGCTTGGGGACCTGCGCATTGGTCCCACCCACTCTACATCCACGTTGTGATTGGTTGATTTTCCTGCCAGTTATCAAACGAGTTTGTTTGAGCTGATTTGTTCTCTTGCAGAGACTCTGACTGAGCTCAGCCTTCTCTCCTAACGCTGAAGGCCTGACCACTGACAGCTCCTTCTGTCTCTGCCTGGAGACAAGAAGTCAAAATAACCTTATTGGATAACAGCATTTTCATGAATAAAAAAGTTTCTTGCTCAATTGCAAAGTAGTTTACAGAAAATAAGATATAGGAGCAAAAACAATAGGATAAACTACATAGAAAATGTTTATTTTATATAAAATAAATAATAAATTAAAGATTTAAACATATATGTGCTGAATTCTTGGGCCTTCTCTGAAGGTGTTGAAGGCCCTGATGGCTCCCCAGTGGAGAAAACATATGCATGCACAGGCCACAGCTGGGAGTCCAAACTTGCAACCTGTTTATCGGCTAACCCACCACGCCACCATGCAGCCTGTTTCTGCTAACTGTTTGTCCACACAGCCATGTTGTGCATTGTAATTGTTAAAGTATGAATCATTTGGTCATGGTCCCTGTGCTGGTTAGGTGAACGAGGCGGAAGAGGAGCGGCTTTGCAGTGAACGTGAGCATCAACAAGTCACTCAGCTCTGCCAGGATGCTGAAGCTCGAGTCCAGGCCCTCCAGAAAGCCCTGAAGAAAGTCATCCTCAAGTCCAAACCTTACTTTGAACTCAAGGCTCAGTTCAACCACATTCTGGAGGTTTGTGCAATAAATGTTGCTGTTTCCTATAAGCTATTACAACCTTTTATTAAACGCACACTAAGGCTGTGTTTTACATAACTGTCAACATATTTTTTCCTATTAATTTTTACAGCTGCAGAAATTTTAACCAGTTTTAGACAAACTACCGGTAAACAGAGAATACATAGCTGGGTTACAGTATTGATGAGTGGTACTATATTAATCTGTTAATTTTCAGCTTCTGAAGAGGTACACTACAGAAGAAGAAATGATAATACCACACCATCCAAAGTTATCTCTCAGTGGCAGGGAAGTAACATGAAAGCAGACTCACCCAGAACTGAGATTGAACAACACTGGAGAAGTACATGGGAGACTGAGGTGTCATTGTTGTGATGCTTTCTTCTCCTATGTTCTCTGCTAAAGGATCTAAGTTCTCTGAATAATCTCCCAGAGTAAGAACCAACATCCATCCCAGTGGCGGACATTCATAACTGAAGAGCTAGACTGCACGTGATCCACACCAACTGACCAAAGGAACTGACTGCACTCCATGACCACTTAGCAGCCCACATGAACCAGCTGCTAATGGCAGGGTCCCACCCAGAGTGGTTGACCAAGGGCCAGAAAGTCCTGATCATGAATTTCATCATGACCCCCAGAAAGGAGCAATCCCATCCAACTACCCGACGATCATCTGCTTCTGTATAACATTGAAGCTCCTATCAGGCTTCATAGTGGCTAAGATGGACAAGGATTGGGCCAATACCTGAGTGAGGCACAGAAGCCAATTGGCACCAACATAAGTGGAGCCAAGCACCAGCTGTTGGTCAACAGAACCATAGCTCGAGACTGTACGACCAGACACACAAAGCTGTGCACTGCCCGAATCGATTACAGGAAAGCCTATGACTCATTGCCACACAGACAAATACTGGAGTGCTTGAAACTCTACAACCAGCAGGACACTAAAAGAGTCTTTATCAAGAAACTAATGGGAATGTGGAAGATAACTCTAGAGGCCAATTCAAAGCCAGTTGCACAAGTCGGCATCAAATGTTACATACTGTATACCAAGGTGATGCACTGTCTCCACTCCTGTTCTGCATAGGCCTGAACCCCCTCTGCAATATCATTGCAAATACCGGCTATGGAACCAGTTCCAAAGTGGAACAATCATCAGTCACCTCTTCGCGGACGACATCAAGCTGTATGCCAAAAAATAAGCGAGACATCGACTCACTGATCCACCTCACCAGGACGTACAACATTGACACTGGAATGTCATTTGGACTGGATAAATGCAGTCAATTGGTATGCAGGAGAGGAAAGGTGATGACACCTGAAGGGGTTGAACCAAATGAAGGCAACACTGCAGATGGCCAGGACAGCTACATATATCTTGGAATCCCACAGGCAAATAGTAATCATGACGAGGCTGCAAGAATCAGCTGCAACGGAGTACCTACCGAGAGTAAGGCAGGTCCTGAAGAGCAATACGTTTGCAGCGCTAGCCATCAAATACACAGCTGCCTGACCAAAGGAGGAGATGGAAGCTACAGACTTCAAGACTTGACAGCTCCTCACAATGCATGGAGGGTTCCACCTCAAGTCCAGCACCCTGAGACTATGTACTAAGAGAAAGGAGGGAGGCAGAGGATTAGAGAGCATCCAAGACACTATACAAGTTGAAACCTAATGTGCACAAAGGGGAACCATTGTAGAAAAAAAAAAAAAAACCTGCATGGCATAATTGAGGAAGTGGCAATATCAACAAATCCTATCAGTGGCTAGAGAGGGCCGGACTGAATGACAGCACAGATGCGCTAATCTTGGCAGCATAAGAGCAATCAAGGTGAGGGTTTACCATACCATGCCCCTGAGACAGTCTTACACATTGAAGCAGAATGTAAGATCCAGGTAGGCAAAGCATACATGGAACACCATAACCAAGTGTCTGGAATAGTGTACAAGAATATCTGTGCCGAATATGGACTGGAGGTCCCACATCAAAGTGAAAGCTAATGCGTGGTGTGGTTGTACGTGAGAATCATTCACAGCTCTTGCTCAGAACAAGACATCATTCCATATTCCATCTGACTGAGCACAACTATTTTCCATGTTTGACCAAAAAGCTACATATTTGTCAACATGAGTTGAGTTGTTTTAGACTTCCTGCATACCTTCATGCACCTTCATCGTTGAAAACAAGACATATTTAATGGAAGGCTCAAAGGACCTAAATGAATAAAATCATTTAAACAGTTGCTTTGTCTTTTTCTCGACTTGTTTTTCAGGAGCACAAAGCTAAAGTGGTGCATCTCGAGGAGCAGGTGTCGAAAGTCAAAACTCGTTATTTCGTTGCCTTGAGGAACTTGGAGCAGATCAGTGAGCAGATTCACGCGCAGAGAGCACAGAACGTGGTCGCCAAGGTGCGACCAGAGGGGGGGAGGAGCTCCCCCATAGGGGCTGAAGCCGAGGTCAAAGGTGCCCCGGGAGTCCGTGTCAGTACCTGTGTGGGAGTCAGCGGTGTAGAAAGCGACTGGGCAGACGGTGAGAAGACCAGGCTGTGGGTGGAGAGGCACAGAGAGAGTGGCTGGGGTCAGAGGGAGCAGCTGGACGCCGACTTCACGTCACTCGTCAGCTTGCAGAGTATCTCCTTCGACCTGGAGAAGTGTGACTCTGAGGAGCACCTGGGAGATCTGGGTTACGGCGGGAGTGCACGGGGTGATGAGTGGGACTGTGACAATCAGAGACCAGTTAGCAGGGAGCTGGTGACTGAGGGGTCCCAGCTGAAGACGGAAGCGCTTTGTGAAGAGAAGCAGGACAGTTTGGTTAAACAACATCAGAGAAGTTTCAGTCTATGATGGTCAGCAGGAGGAGAACCAGTGTGGCCGAGTCAACAGAAAGAAACGGAACAAACGCTTCAATTTGGACAGGAGTGACTGGAAAATACATCCTGCTTTTATTTTTTTATAGCTCCAGTGATCATTTATCTCAGGGAACATAAAGAAAATAAACCAGATGTTAATAGATAATACACAATCCGTTTAACTCTGATTCATTTCAGTACGATTTAAGAATTCAGATTCAAGCTGTTCAGTTTTAGTACTGTGATATAAAACATATTCACTCCCTTACAAATTTCTGTTTATCCTTTTTTTTAAATCACATTTATATGTTTCAGATCAAACAAGTTTTACTGTCAGTCAGAGCTAACCTGAGTACAAGTACAAGTTTTAAATTATTTAATGTGTTGTCCACCATCACGGGGCAAAGAGGGGGAATTGGAAATAATGTCCTGTTCATCCGTGCATGTTGTCAGCATGATAACTTGAAAAATAAATGAAGTACCGACTTCCATTTTGTTGCGTCTACTTTTAGGTGTAAGAAAGAGCTCATCAAAAACGGGGTTGCCACATCATAAACCAAGATGGCCACTACCCTGTGTGTGTGTGTGTGTGTGTGTGTGTGTGTGTGTGTGTGTGTGTGTGTGTGTGTGTGTGTGTGTGTGTGTGT
>JARVGQ010000737.1:14253837-14267055 GCA_031762355.1 Hypsolebias martinsi | reverse complement strand
CAGCCTTAAGAAATAAGGTGGAAGTTCATCTGGACCTGCAGATTTTTTAGAATCTAGACCATTTAACAGTTTATTTACCTCACTGACTGAGAACAGTGGAAATGAAAAGGGGTGGTTTTCTGAACATTGACTTGTAGGAGGGATTTGATGTGTAGATGTTAAACGTTCAGCTCCTTTTAGATTTTTTTTGAGCGTCTAGTCTATGTTTTGTTCTTTTTACATGACATTTTGATGCTCTTAGTTATTTAGCTATTTATATATTTTAGTTAGCCATTCACTTTGAACTTTTTAAAAACTTTTAGTTGCTCTTTTACTACTTTAGTTTATAATAAAAAAGTTTTAGGGTGATTTTAGCCAGCCTTTTGACACTTATCTTTCTGACTGCTGTTTGCTGCTTTTAGCAATTTTTTTATTTTTATTTTTTTATTTTTATTTTTTTTTAGCTTCTTCATTTTGGTACTTTAAGCTTTTAGCTACCATTCTGCTATGTTAGATTTTAGTTATTATGTGGCTTTTTTAACTTCTAGTTTATGTTTTGCTACATTTACATAGCACTTTGGTACTTTTAGTTATCATTTGGCAACTTATACAGTATCTTATATCTTTTAGTTAGCCTTGCACTATATTTAGCTTTTAGCTACATTTGGCTTCTACTGTTTTACTACTTTAGCTTTAAATTAGTTTTTTTTTTTACTAGACTTTTTGCCTCTTAGTTTTCAATCAACTTTTTGTCACTTTTAGCTTTAGTTTTTGTATTTTTAGCTTCATTTTACTATTTTTTGCTTTCAGCTACTATTCTGCTACTGTTAGATTGTAGCTAGCATTTTGCTCCTTGTAGTTTCTAGTCTGCTTTGCAACTTTTACCTAGCCTTTGGTGCTTTTAGCTATCATTTTAATTTTTTTGTATTTTTATCTTCTTCATTTTGCTACATTTAGCTTTTAGCTAGTGTCCTGCCTCTTCTAGCTTTAACTATTATTTTCAGTTTCTTTCTTATATTTCAGCAAATCTTTCCACATCAGAGTTCTGCATTGTTGCAGAAAAAGCGGTTAATCTGGTTATTTGTTGTTGTTTTACCACTAACCCCAAGATAGAAAATAAATAAAGAACACTACATTCAAAGATTACATACTAAAACTTGTAGTTATATATTTTTTATCATGCAAACACTGTTTCAGTAGCATGAAGAATATCTCATCTGACTTTAGTTCTGGTAAAGTTAAAACAATTCAATTTAGTTTTTGAGTCAAGCTGGTCCACCCTCTTCATGTCAAACATTTTATGCATAGCAACAATTAAAAACATGATCTGGTTTTTATCAAAGTTCTAAAATTATTTTTTATCTAACCTCACCTGAACAAGAATACATAGCAAATTCTACAATTTGAACATTTATTAAACAAACCCAAAGTGGAAAGTTATGTGTAAAATTAAATAAAGTCCCTTCTTGTTGCGTCCAAAGCCTTTAAAGGATTCTCCTACTACTTGCGCATATTGGCTTTAAAATGTTATTTTTTTGTCCTACAAAAAATTGTTTCTGACACGTGAAAACTGCTAACTACCGGTATTTAAAAATATATGTTTATTACATTTTTCACCTGAGGACGTCACCATTATTTTACCAGGGCCAGCTTTTCCCCTACGGTTATCCAAGGAGGGCACCCCACCTATACCGAAATATCATTCACCCACAACTGAGTTTTCGTTATCTACTTTTAGGGACTTGTGTGAAAATCTGTTGATGTCTAAGGTCATATTTATGCGGAAATAAAGAAACTTCTAAAAGGTTCACAAACTTTCAAGCACCACTACAGTATATTAGCTCTGGAGCTAACATGAAAGCTGAGTCATTTCTCCATTCTCCTCTCAGTAAACGCTCTCTAGTTCAAATTAAAGGACTGAACGTCATCTACATAATTAACATTCAAGACAAATGGAGCTTGCATTGGAGCAACCTATGTCATTTATCCAGAATGCATTGCAACATGAATATAATAGCGATGTTGGCGTGGCAGTAATTTTTTTAATTAGAGAATTTCTATGATCTCATTGTTACAGCCAAAGTAATTGTTCAAATCAAGTCATTCGTGTCAAATAAGGTCTGTTGTTCCAACTAATTTGAGATCCTTTTAAGAGGTTTTGTAGCGGCCACGTGTTCCTGATCAAACGTAATGATTACCTGGTGTGGATAGAGGTGGACAACCAAAAAATACTCATGCCCTAGAACAGGTTTGCCAGCCGTGAACACAATAAGCGGAGATTTTTCCAAAACTGGTCACCTATGCTTCACATATTGCTGCGCACGTTTGGAATTCAGTGAAACTGCAACTGAAAATTCACTGATGTTCTTTCAGCTTTGAGTTGAGGACTATTGATGGTTTTAGCTTGGTGAGATACAACCTTTAAAGACACAGCTGTTGTCGCCCATCAGTCTGGGAAGTTTGTTTCATCCTCATTTGATCCTACAAAAAAACTTTTACAACCTGTCTCTGACTCACCGGTTCATCTATTGCTTCTGCACCATCTTTACACTCCATATCTTCTCATTTACTGACTGGTTAACCAACCCTGCTCTGTTCTGGTGTGTTCACCTCTGCAGCCCAGACCTCCAGGCTCGCATTGCCACTGTAATTGATGAACTTGGAAGAGCCTCAGCCAAGGTGAGTGTGTAAATGGTAAATGGACTGTACTTATACGCTTGTACTTCAGTATAATCCAGATACTCAAAGCGCTTTACAACACAATCTGGGCCCTCATTTACCTCCATACACACGTCTATACAGAACTACTACATCTCTACAAAGCTAATTGATCAAGTCATGCTATAGAGACTAATCAGTGCTTTTAGATCACTATCATACACCAATGGTACACACACCGGAGGCAATGAGGGGGTTCAGTTTCTTGCCCATGGACACTTCAATATGTGACTGCTGGTGGAATTGAACCATCTACTCTCTCACTGGAGGGTGACTAACTACTCAGCCACAGCTGCCCCATATTTCACAGGTGTGTGAAGTTGTGTTTGTGTGTTCTTAAGGGAGCAGAGCCCGGTAGTTCTTATCAGCAGTGATAGAAATCAGTTGAAAGTAGAAACACTATACAGTACCTGTAAAGCTGAATGGTAATAATTATATACAGTATCGACAACTGGCTATTTAGCATTTGGACGATTATGCATCATAGTAGGATACTATACAGTGCAATATATGGTACCATATTTTTCACCCTATATGTTGCATTCCTTTTGCATAATTTGCATGCCCATTTGACTTATAGGCCAAAGCAACATATTTATGGATTTTCCCCATATTTATAAACCAATTTTTGGCTGAGAAATGATCGTTTTCATTCATTCAGACTGAAAAAAATTGAACACTACCATTTTCAGCCACTAGATGGCACTCAAGTAGTAAGGCATGCCGGTGTGTCATGTAATAGGTAAAAGTGCCTATTAATGACAAATTCAAAAAAGTTCAAGACAAAAACAACTAGATTTGATTTATTATACTTTTTACTTTATTGTTTTCATCTTGAACTTTTTTGAATTTACCATGTCCCGGATGACTGAGAATCTTCACCAGCTATTAATGACACAATTGGCTTGCCATAGAGGCCACCTTGGTTCTGCTCACTGCTTGGAACAACTGTCAAATCAGCTTCATTTTGCTGCACCGCCCCAGCGAAATGCAGCTATTTTGAGCATTAAAATGCATTTATTAAGTAAAAGTTCAACTGAGACACACTTTTATTATAATTTCGAGCAAACGAAAAATTGCTTTATGTGCTTATATTGATAAATTCCAAAGAAACACGTAGTGTTCCTTCTTCCTTTTTTTCCTCCCTGTCTGCGTTCTCCTGGCACACCGAGGCAGTGAATACTTTTGAAATACAGTAGATTTGACTGTTAAAGTCCTTTTATTAAGCAAACGTTAGACTGAGACACACCTTTACTATAAAGTCAAGCAAACTAGTTATTTAGCTTGTTAAATTTCGAAGAAATGAACAGCGGCTCGCCCCTCTGCGTGTGCTCGCTTCCGCGAATCGAGTTTTGAAATACAGCTGATTTGACCGTCAAAGTGCACTTATTAAGCAAAAGTTGAACTGAGACACACCTTTACTATAATTTTGATCAAACAAATAATTGTTTTTAAGTGTTAATCTTGTTAAATTCTTGTTAAAGTCCTCTCGTGCGTGCTCCCACGGCCACCATTTGGCAGCCAATCGATTTTTTGGCACAACACAGGCCCACATTCCCGAGTTGTCAGCGGTGACACGTAACAAACGCGACGTGTCAGTGGTGACACATAATAGATGCAACGTATATGACGAAGCAATATATTTATGGATTCTCCACTTTATTAGACATATTTGGACGGATGCGACTTATGTGGTGGAGCAACGTGTACGGCAGAAAATATGTTAGTTGCATTCAGCCATTCAGTAATCATTTTCTTCTATCCTAATTTTTTATTTTACCTTTGTGCTTACAGGTAGTCTCACTGAGACACAAGGACACATTTTAAAGAGAAACCTATTTTAGACAGATGATACAACAATAAAAGCAATAAAAAAAAAAACTATAGCTTTTTTAAGGTGCCAAATAGAACAAGGTAAAATACTAAAACCAAGAATGCATTTGCGTAGATATTTTAAGAAACTGAAGAACATATCCTCAAAGAAATCAAAGTGGACAGCTTTAAAATCTTGTTTCAAGGTGTCCAGGTTACAGGAGCAGAATAAAAGAAAGCCTTTATATTTAGTTCAGTCCGCACCTAGGGAACGCTGCAGGTAATGAAGACCTGGAGGTGACGTAACTGCACTGATGACTTGTAGGAGGAGATATATGACAGGAGCAGACCAAGGAGTGATATAAAGATGAAGATGTACCATTGTGAGAGCCTTTAAGTAGATAATGATGACCAACTGACCAATGAGTACAGAGTGCAGTGATGGGTACAGTACTTAACAACCAGTTCTGAACCTTAGAGATCAATAGTAGACCATATCCAATATTTGCAAGGAGCTGAAAGGGGCATTGATGTAAACAATGTCACCATAATCAATAGCTGGTAGGAAAGTGGCAGCTGCAAACAGTTTGGTGTTCAAAGTTAAGCAAGATCTGATCCAGGAAAAGAACACTGGCTTCAATTTCAGTTTCTTTAACGGGTTTTCAATATGGGCTTAAGAGAGATTTCCATCAATTAAAATTCTAGGTATAAGACAAGGCGTTCACTAGGTACACTGTATGGATGAGATAAATGGAAGAACTGCTGGCACTAGCTTTCTGTTTGAAAACAGCCCCACCTTGGTTTTATCATCATTTTACATCAGTTTTAGATGGATTAGATTTGACTGAATGACGTCAAATGCAGACTGTAGAAACTGGAAAACGCTGGCAACTGTGTTGGCGTGACAACAATCGATTGTATCATCAGCATAAAGATGCAAAGATGCGTCAGAAATATGTATTATTTAAAGAAATTGTAAAAGGAGATTGTCCTGGAACTGAGCCTTGTGGAACACTGTTAGTTATCATTAAATACTAGATGAAAGATCTTTGGGAAGTGCACATTGCCTTCAATCTGAGAGGTAATGAGAAAACCAGCTGATGGTGTGAGCTGAGAAGCCGACATAATGACATAAGACTCCATTATGCACAGAATGAATTGTGTTGAACAGGGATAAATAAATAACAGTACAATATCCCTTAGCAACCAATCCTTCAACGTCATTAACAACCTTTACAGGAGCAGTCATTGTGCTGTGTTATTTTCTGAAGCCAGACTGATAGGAAGATAAAATATTAAAATAATCCAAAGCAGCACGGTGGATCAGTTGTAGAGCTGATGCCTCTCAGTGAGCAGGTTATCCTGGTTCAAATCCCAGCCGGTGGGCCTTTCTAGATGGAGTTTGCATGTTTTCTCCGTGCATGCATTGCTTTTCTCCAGGTACTCCGGTTTCCTCCCACAGACCAAAAACATGCATGTTAGGCTGATTGGGAACTCTAAATTGTCGCTAGATGTGACAGAGTGAATGGTTGTTTGTCTCTATGTGTCCCTGTGATGGACTGGAGACCTGTCCAGGGTGTCCCCCTCCTCTTGCACAGTGATAGCTGGAAATGGGCACCAGTCACCCCCAGCTACCCAAAAATGAAGAAGTGGGTAAAAATACTGGATGGATGAATTCAAATGCTTCTGAATTTGATTTTTCACCAGATTTTTCTAAACCTTTCGCTAAAACACAGAGTTTGGAAATTGGTTGATAATTTTTTAATACAATGAGGTCGCCTCCTTTCTATAGCGTTGATACAGCATTTATTTGTCAAACAATGAGAACAATATTATTTGTATAGAAAGGTTAAAAATGTATGACACTAGTTCAGCTATTATTTGTGCAGCTAGATGTAAAAAGTGAGGGAGGTCGTCATGGCCTGCAGATATTTTAGGATCTAGCCCTTTTAACCCTTTGGTAACCTCACTGACAGAGAACCTGCGATGACAGAGCACTTTCCATTTGTTTGATGATGTTAACGGTCTCTCTGCCTCCAGGCTCAACAACTCTCAGCATCCATAACAAGTGTTTCCAAACTGCAGTCCCAGGACCACCAGCTGTACCTGCTGAAGGACAGAGAGAGTTGCGGGTACGTCTCACAACCTTCTGCAAACATGCTCCTCTCCCACCTTGTGAGCTCACACAGCTGCTACGTTTCTGCTTGACCTAATCAGCTGAAACATACAGCTCTCCCGGCATATACCTATTAGGATACGTATGGGCATGTGAGTAACACAACAACAAATCACACGGAAGACATGGAAAACTTCTTAAGTTTGGTTTTACTGATGTTCTTTGTCTGGCCTAAGGGATTTCTTCTCTGTGACATATTTGGTCAAGAAAGGCGGATCCAGCTGAAGCTGTTTCATTTCATTCAGATCACTTTGTTGTCTTGACTTTATTTGGAAATTGGCATTTAACATGTTTCAAGTACTGTATTGCACAGTCACTGCAAAGACAGCAAGGAAGGGATGTTCTGTCAAATAGTTATTAGTAGTATGTATCTTATCAGCCGTGGCATTAATCATAGAGCTTAGATTATGGAAACAAACGTCTTCATCCAGGCTAGATTAATAGCAAGTCAAATTAGTTTTTTCTTTTTTTAATAATTTTTCAGGTTTAGAAGCAACTCTCAGAAACATCATCATGAAAGAACACTACATTAGCTAATATTAAACTTCTTTTTTTCACGACACTGTGTTCAAACATTTTCTAAAATCATCACTCAGGAGTATTGGATTGAAGTTTGACAAAATGTTTTAAAAATACCTTTTTTCTACAACCAAAATGAACAAACACCCTCAAAATCGTAATACAGTGCTGTTCCTTCAGCGTGATCCACAGCTCTCTGGCATTAACACATTAATAAAACTATTATTTATACATTCCAAGCTGAAACAAGCTAAAGAAGGAGGATTTCCTCTCCCACGCTGGCAGGCACTCCTCATAGTTTTGGCACGTCTAGCTGAAAAGTACACAACTGTTTTGTGTTGAAACATCAGGAAAGTAACAGACAAAATACTGACTTTTTTTTGTTGCTGTCACCTGTAGTTATAAAGTTAAAAATAGTAGAAAAGCACACTGACATATACATTTTTTCACACCGTTTATTGCCGTTTTCACAATAAAACAACGTTCATGTTACCACACTGTTGTATGTGTGCTTAGCAAAGACTGTTATATAGTGATGGTTATGAGGAAGCTGAGGTTTGCTCAACTTCTATCAGACTAATAAAATCAGTGGTGTCAGAACACTGACATATATATGGTCTGTGCTGGGTTTAGATGAAACCATAGCTCAGACATGGATTAAGATTTAGACCGCAGACAGAATATGGATTTAAACAAATCGTCAGTTGTGTCATTACCAGACCATTAGAAAGCATGGCACAACAAGATGTACCCTGACCAACAGCTCTCCTTGTGTGACTAGAGCACGCTCCGCTTCTCTCATACATCCTAACCCCACATCCCGGTCGATAACTGCCAGCACTAACGTAGCACTAAACTAGCACTCAACACTGAGGTGTCTCTCTGTCCTCTCCTGTCCTGTTGGCTAAAACCTCTAAAAAGATAAGCGCTCTGCCAAGCCAAGTGAAAAAGGCATACTTGGGCATACTTCACTCTGCGGAGGTCTGCGCGTACTCGAGGCGGATTTGAAGCAGATGTCCGCCGGCCTTGTCCGCGCAAAGATAAATTTTTATGACCGCGTATGCATACTCAGTGTTGCACAATAAACTGCCCAGCGAGAAACAGTGTTCACATCGAACTGTTTTGTATGCAACACCAACTGCTCTCAGACAACGGCTTTCAGAGAGCAAGAAATTTGTGGGAGGAAGTAGCTCAGACCCTGAGTGAGGACGTGGCACTTTGTCGAGCTAAATGGAAGTACCTCAGGGACAGATTTGTTAAGGCAAGTAAGAAGATGAGCGGAAAAAGTAGGGTTGGGCAAAGGGAGGTGTCCCACCTATTTTTTTCTATGCTGTCTTGGCTGGGCACCTTTTGTAAAGTGTCGAGAGACAGAGACAATCTGTACGCTCGAGTATGAAGTCTCAACCATCTGCGGACAGTACGCATGGAGTCTGCACTGCTCATGGAGTACACAAAGTATGCTCGAGTATGTGGGAGAGGAGAAACACTGATGCGGTGTGGTGAGTTGTTGTAGGTAACCAGGAAAACCTGGAGTGGACTTTTATTGATTTGAGTATTCTCCTATTAATCAAGTGGAATGGATTTGTTCATGAAGAAATAGAACCAGTGCTCGATGAACTAATGTTTCATGGTAAATGTGGGTGGGTCCAAACCAATATTCTTTAAATGTGACGGGGACACGTCCCCATCACATATACAGTAATCGTTGCGACGCCTATGACGCCAAGGCTCTCTTTTCTATCTCCTCCATGCACAGGTTGGCAACAGTAAGAGAAACTGGGGACCCCATAGCACACCCATGTTTCTGCCTATAATATTGCCCCTCGAATGTGAAGTAGGTTGACTGCAGGAACAGTTTCAAGCTTTGGCACAGTTGTTCTCTAGAAAGAATCATCTTGTTGGTAAGAGTGGTGTCTGATTTTAATCCTAATCAGACTACGTCCACTGCTTCATCAACAGGAATGCATATAAAGAGTGCTGTGACATCAAACTTTGCGGCTATGGTGAGGGATGTCATCATGGAGACTGACAAAATAATGGCCTTTTTTTTTTCTGTCACAATAGTGACTTCAGTCAGTGCCATCAGGGCACTAACTATTATCGTTAGGCTGATGGTCTTCCTTTTGCATGTGAACAACTAGTTTTGGCTGTCACCAGCAAACTTGTTGACCCACTAAGAGAATGTGCTGTTTATAAGACTGTTAGCTTGCAGCTCCTAAGACTGAAGAAGTCTAAAGAACCTGTCCAGAGAACCTGACTCAACCTTGTTAGATATTGCTCAAGAAGTCCTTTGCAGAGTATAAATTTAATAAAAATTTATATCTGTGCCTCTGGTTCTCTTTGTGGAATGCAGCGTCTGTTTAATCCCTGTATCGTCATCAGATGGGATGGCTTCAAAAAGACCACAACAAATCACGTGTTTTCCCCTTTTCATTTTTACAAATGACGGAAATCTGTCGCGGTGACGGAGAACTTTAATTCATGTTCATCACTTGGCTGTCCATTGGACAACCTCGAGGCGAGAAACAGTTGTCCGGAACAAAAATAAGTTGTCTCATACAAATGAAAAGGCTTATGTTGACCTCTGCAGGCTCTGATTAATTGGCATCTAGGACTTGAACTAAAGTTGTTTAACTCTTATATGACTGATAAAAAAAAAAAATCTGTATAACTATAGGTAATTCACAATCTAAACTTATGCACTTATTTATGGAGTTCCACAGGGATCAAATTTAGGCCCCACACTGTGCATGCTGCTACTAGGAAACATCAGCAGGAGACACTGCATAAATGTTCACAGCTATGCTGATGACATACAGCTTTGTCATTGTTTAATCTGTCTACAAATTACTGCTGTTTAAATGTTTGTGAGTGACGCCCTTGTATGCCTGTTTGTTGCTTTTCTTATGTCTTTGGTTTTTAATCAGCACTTTGAAAATGAAAAGTGTTTTATAAACAAAACTTGATTTGCTCAGTGCATATTTGTGCAGTAACAGGTTCGGATGAGAAAATAGCAACAAACTAAACAGAGTCATGCTAAAGTGTGGAGGTTTAATATTTTACAGTACATTTCCTCCTGCATAAAGTTGTGTCATTCTTGATTTAGTAATGGGATATCTTCTACAACACGAGAGAAGTGAGAGTGTGCTTTCTCTGCTGAGAGCTTTTCTCCTGCATCTCTCTTTGGCCTCTAAGGAAAAGAGTGAGAGTTCTATAACACTGTTCTCCGTTCTCACCACTAATTGCTGTCTCCTCCTGTCAGTTACACCATTTACTGCACCAGGATGTAATACAGCTGCTCAGGATGCTCCCAGTGGTACCCTGGTGATGAGGACAGAGGTGGAAAGTTCACTCAATTTAGTCTCCTGAGCAGGTGCAGCTTCTGCTGGGCTTTCTTGATTAGCTGTGCGGTGTTGAGATTTTAAGAAGAACCTCGATGATGCAACCCCCTCACACCTTTTCTCCCAATGTTTTGAGCTGCTGATCTTTTCTTCAGGGTGGGATGTTCAGCCTTTTAGCTTTATGGACTTTAAAGGACAGATTTTTGCCCCTACATAACCTTATAAGCTGTTCCAACCCTGCAAGGTCTTTAGTCATCACTTATTCCTTTAAACTTTGCTTCTAAAGAGACAAACTTGTTTGTAATATTTTAGTGATTTTTAGCAGCAACTCAATATCTAATTTCAACTAAACAGGTCATTCTAACAAAATGTTTGTTGTTGTTTAAGTCATCTAACCCTGACTTCTGAATCATTCAGGTGTACAAAGTCCCCTGAACTTAAGGAATGGACCATTGTTGTGTCAGCATATAACAGACAACAGTCAAGAGTTATTTGATCTTTAGACTTTAGTAGCTGCAGAGACACAAATTTCTGTGTTTTCGGTTAAATCTCACTATAAATATCAAAGATCATACAGTTTATATATACAAATAGGATTTTTTATCTTTAAGAAGGCGATTTTCAAATTAGTATTAGTTGAAATTTTAGCACAAAGTAGATAATATGATTTTCAAATATGTTTTATTTGCTGCAGTTTTTTATTTAAATATGTGACTCATGTCTTCGTTCCCCTTTCTTAAATCCGCAATGCACAAAATGCTGTCATGGCCAGGTTCATCAACTGGACAGAAAACAGCTAAAGTATCAAGAGAAACTGAAATAATAATAATAATTTATTCGATTTGTACTGCACTTTACATTTTTCAATCTTAAAGTGCTACAATATAAAATACTGTATAAAGAGAATAAAACATGGACTAAAAAAACTGGACTAACTTTTTTTTTTTTTTAAGTTTCAGAAAGCTGAAAGGAATAGCTCATAACCCTCAGAAGTTTATTTAACTTTATGACAGTTAGCAATCCTGTGAGGAAAGAACGACTATCACACAAGGTACTTTTTTTTTTTTTTTCAAATATTTTTTTCCTCAATAAACTAGACAGTTTTTTAGACTTTTATTATGTCAGCCTGAAAGAAAAGGTACATTTCATTTCTTTATTTCTTTGTTTGTACTAAATGTTTACTTGTGCAACATGCAAGTGAGATTTTTCTCTTTAAATCCAAACTAAAACAATTCTATTGGACAAGATGAGAGTCAGAAGTCTGTAGCAATGGTCATCTGGGAAAGACGCACAGTATCTCTTCAGGGTGAGCTGCAGCACGTCCTGGTAATTCTTTACAGAGGCTCTCAAACATAAAAAGTGACGTATCACCGAGTGAGCTTTTATAAAAATCAAAAAGAGGTAGAGGTCATATCAAAAACACATTACTGAAAGGAATACATTATGACGATGATGAATATACAGTATCTTTAAAAATGCATTTATAATGGGATTTCTCTAAGATCACTTTTTCTCCTGAGGAACACTAGAGGATAAAAATGTGTTTATTGACTGCATCAAAAAATAAATAATTACATAAATGAATAAAACACGGACAAAAATAGATGCGTAGCTGATTTTTTTTCCCCCCATAAGACCATGTGAGTGTTAAACAATTACTAGGAAATTTGGCTTCTTGGAAGCAAAATATAAGAAAATTAGGTGTAGTTTAAAACTTTTGCCAGTCCTGTTTATGTACTGTCCCAGACACACACAGAAGTTATACAGAATTAAAAACTAAGCTCATGTGTTGCTCTGAGCTGCTCTTTCTTCTCCCAAACAGAGGTCGTGGTGTGGCTGTGGGATTTTTGAAAGTAGGGTACAAAAAGTTATTTCTGCTCGTAAGTCAATTATTTACTTTCACTTTATCACTTTCACTTGCTGGCACGCCTTATTGACCATATGCTTGTCTGAAGCTTTCCTTCCTCTCTTAACTTTTCTTCTAGAATCAACAAGGTGTGCACATAGAGGCAGAGCCACTGTGTGTTTTGGATTTCTACGTTGCAGAAAATTTGCAGCGACATGGCTATGGGCTGGAGCTGTTTAATTTCATGCTGCAGGTAAACATTTTGATTGCTTGACAGGAAATTTGGTTCATAAAGATTACGAACGCAATTAGCAATGCAAGGTGGCCCTGGTAAAGTCCAACTTCTGGCATGAAACAAGCCTGATTGACAATGTGAACTAAGCTCTCACTCTCGTACAGAGACTAAATGGTCTGAAAAATGACATCTAATGCCCATACACCCTACAAGACCCTACACAACACCACAATGGGTACAGTGGGAATTTTCCAAAAAAAAAAAAAAAAATACAGACTTGAACTCTCTAATCCATACCTCAGTTTTTGAAGATACGTATGTCAGCTGGGTTGGAAAGCTCGTCAAAGTAGTCCTACCACTAAATCTGAATCCTTATTGTCTTCTGTCGTGGAGCAAAGAAGAGAAATTGGAGAAACCCTTCATCCATCCAACAATGCATGTTCTGAGCATAACTTGAAAAATAAATGAGCTATCCATTTCAGTTTTAGAAACATCACTATCAAAAGTTAGGTTGCCACGTCAAAATCCAAGGTGACCACCACCACTGACTGGCCCAAAAAAAAAAAAAAGTTGCCACCAACAAAAAAAAAAA
>JARVGQ010000737.1:14218277-14230531 GCA_031762355.1 Hypsolebias martinsi | reverse complement strand
CTTCAACTCTTCTGGGAAGGCTGTCCACAAGGTTTAGGAGTGTGTTTATGGGGATTTTTGACCATTCTTCCAGAAGCATATTTGTGAGGTCACATACTAATGTTGGACGAGAAGGCCTGGCTCTCAGTCTCCGCTCAAATTCATCCCAAAGGGTTTCTATCAGGTTGAGGTCAGGACTCTGTGCAGGCCAGTCTAGTTCATCCACACCAGACTCTACCATCCATGTCTTTATGGACCTTGCTTTGTGTACTGGTGCACAGTCATGTTGAAAGAGGAAGGGGTCAGCTCCAAACTGTTCCCACAAAGTTGGTAGCATGGAATTGTCCAAAATATCTTCGTATGCTGAAGCAGTCAGAGTTCCTTTCACTGAAACTAAGGGGCCATGCCCAGCTTCTGAAAAACAACCCTACACTATAACCCCACTCCACCAAACTTTACACGTGGCACAATGCAGTCAGACAAGTACCGTTCTCCTGGCAACTGCCAAACCCAGACTCGTCCATCAGATTGCCAGATGGAGAAGCGCGATTTGTCACTCCAGAGAACACGCCTCCACTGCTCTAGAGTCCAGTGGCAGCGTCCCTGCATCCAACACTTTGCATTGCACTTGGGGATGTATGGCTTGGATGCAGCCGCTCCACCATGGAAACCCATTCCATGAAGCTCTCTGTGCACTGTTCTTGAGCCAGTCTGAAGGCCACATGAAGTTTGGAGGTCTGTAGTGATTGACTCTGCAGAAAGGTGGTGACCTCTTTGCACTACACGCGCTTCAGCATCTGCTGACCCCGTCAATTTACATGGCCTACCACTTTGTGGCTGAGTTGCTGTCATTCACAAACACTTCCATTTTCTTATAAAACAGCTGACAGTTGACTGTGGAATATTTAGGTGCGAGGAAATTTCATGACTGGATTTGTTGCATAGGTGGCAACCTAACAGTTCCACACTGGAACTCACTGCGCTCCCGAGAGCGACCCATTCTTTCATGTTTGTAAAAACAGTCTGCATGCCTAGTGCTTCATTTTATACACCTGTGGCCATGGAAGTTATGGAACACCTGATTCTGATCATTTGTGTGGGTGAGCAAATACTTTTGACAATGTAGTGTATATTTCAGCTTGTATCTGGTAATTTCAACATTGTTGATACTTTTCAGCCAATTTCAGCTTCTATTTGGCTCTTTTCATCTTTCAGCAATTTCAGCTTTTGGTGTGTTTTTTTCCCAACTACTTCCACTTGATTTTCAGCTAATTTTAGCAGTTTTATGCTCATAAGCTAGTTTTAATTTAAGCTTTTTTTGTGTGTTCCTTTTGGCTTTTCTCCGCTAACTCAGGCTTTTTGAAATTTACCGTTAGTTTCTGCATGTTTCTTCTAATTTTAGCTTTTTTTTTTTTTTTCCCATCTACGGTACTTTTTTTTTGATAATTTCAGATCTTTTGTGTTCGTTTCAGCTTCTTCTTTCGACTTTTCAGCTACTGGTACACTTTAAGCTTGTTCAGCAGCTCTCATCTAATTCATTCAACTTCAAGCGTTCAAGCTGCATTTTCACCAGCAATAAAATGTCTGTTTTGTTTTTTAATTAATTATTTGAAGGGAAGAATAATGAAACAACATACATCCTGATGAAAAACAACAACTTTGACTTTATTGTGGGTCTTCTTTAATCCCCACAGGTCAGATTTATACATACAGGCTCGTTTGCCTCATTCTGGAGCAGTGCTGAAGGTCTCAGTGTTTAAATGTTAGTGATCATGACTGCAGATAGTAGTTTCTCTTTGTTTTGCAGCACCTTTCAGATCCACTCTTGCTCAGAGACATGATATTCTGGAACGTGACTGTGCACAGACAAGACAATCTGCACATCTTCAGGCTTCTACTGCATTGTTGCTTAAAGTTATTGTGCGTCAGCCGTGTTTATTGTGGACATTTAATGAAAACACTGACCTAAATTAAAAGACCTCCTTGAAGGAAACCATGCATCCTTTTTATCTTTAGAGTTTTTTCCATCCATCATCTGGTTCTGGATTCAGGTCTAGAGGGCAGTATCTTGAGCAGGGAGATCCAGACATCTCTTTCTACGGTCACCTCTTTCAGCTTTTCTGGGTCATCTGGTCTTTCCCGGTGTCTTCTCCCAGTCAGACATGCCCGTGGCACCTCCTTTGGGGGGCACCCAGGGATGATCCTTACCATATGCCTGAACCATCTCAACTGGTTCCTCTGGATGTGGAAGAGCAGCGGCTCTGGAGAGCTGCCACTTGTCACCATGCACCGTACCTGTATGGCCTCTCCTACAGGTAGTAGGCCCACAGGAAGACAAACCCATGTAACTGATCCAAGGTGAGCCTGACTGGTCCTGTGGGTGAAGTCCTAGTCTCCAGGCTCGCACTTGTTCCAGGGCGAGGCTCTGGTAACCCATGTCCAGGTGAAGGACATGAACTCCTTCCCAGTTTTGTCCGGTCACCTATTATACTTTGACAAATGACCAAGCTGTTTTAAGGAGTTTGATCAAACAAATTAAATGTTATGAGTAATGTCATGGATATTATGAGCTTTATTAGCACGCAGACTTTGTTGTGGATGATGATCAGGTACTACCACACCAATGTTTAGTTCAGTGTCTCTAAAAATGAGCTGTTCATGTGTCAACTGTTGTGGTTATTTTCACTTGGGCTGACCCTAAATGTTAACTGTCCTGTAGTTCATGAGATATTTTGCTAACAGACCAACCAACTAATAAAATGTCTTAAGCTGTGGTTGAGAATGTGCCTCTTTTTGTATCAGCAGGTGAGATGAGATAAAGCAAGCAGACTCCGCCCACTCGGAACCGGTGTTCCGCAGGTCGCGCGCGCGTGACAGACAAGTTGAGGCACGAGAGAAGGTGCGGCGGCGGCGAGCTGACGAAGGAGGAGGAGGAGGAGCTCTCCGAGGAGGAAGAAAGTTTTTTTAACTTCTGACCAGGATTTCTTGACGTCAGAGAGCGGAGGAGGAAGAAGGAGTGGAGGAGACTCCGACAGCAGCGGAGGTTCTGCCCGGAGGTTCTGGACTCGACCAGCCGGAAATGGGTCCGACTTACTGACCAAAGAGGTACAAGCTGCCTTTCTGAGTTCAGACCATCCATCTGTGGCTTTGAAGGTCCCACAGAGCGGATCCTTCTGCTTTATTTATTAAATGATAGCCAGTCGAGCTGAACCCATAAACTGCTAATTCACTTTTTAAGAGTTGACTCACTTTTCAACAAACCCATGGTCATTAACCATGCTGTTTAACCATAACCTGCTTAACCTTAACCTGTTTAACCTTAACCATGGTCATAGTTAACCATGCTGTTTAACCATAACCTGTTTAACATGGTCACCATGCTGTTTAACCTTAACCATGGTCATAGTTAAACCTGTTGTTTAACCTTAACCATGGTCATCGTTAAACATGTTGTTTAACCTTAACCATGGTCATAGTTAACCATGTTGTTTAACCATAACCTGTTTAACCTTAACCATGGCTGTTTAACCTTAACCATGGTAGTAGTTAACCATGTTGTTTAACCTTAACCATGGTCACAGTTAACCATGTTGTTTAACCATAACCTGTTTAACCTTAACCATGGTTGTTTAACCTTAACCATGGTCATAGTTAACCATGCTGTTTAACTATAACCTGTTTAAACTTAACCATGATCATGCTGTTTAACCATAAACTTGGCAAGGTTAAACATTTCCCCCATAAATGTTTGGAAATCCATATGGTTTATTTTATTTTTATTTTTCTGTTTGTGTTTGTGAAGCAAAACATTCAAAGCATAAAGAACCAGAGAAACTACATTTTCTGTAGAAAATAGTTTGTGAATATTGTGTCCTTGGCTGAAACTAGTTGAAAAAGCTAAAACTGGGCTATTGCATCAAAACAACCTAAGCACTAGCTAAAAGAAACAGCACTAGCTAAAAGCTAACAGAAATGTAACACTAGCTAAAAGCTAAAAAGAAATGCAGCACAATCTAAAAGCTAAAAAGAAATGCAGCACAAGCTAAAAGCTAAAAGAAAAAGCCTTATCTAAAAGCAAAAAAAAAAAAAAAAAAAAAATTGCAGCAGTAGCTTAAAAAACCCCACTAGCTAAAAGTTAAAAGAAATACAGCACTAGCTATAAGCTAACAGAAATGCAGCATTAGCTATAAGCTAACAGAAATGCAGCGCTAGCTAAAAGCTAAAATAAACAAAGCATTAGCTAAAAGAAATGCAGCATTAGCTATAAGCTTACAGAAATGCAGCGCTAGCTAAAAGCTAAAATAAACAAAGCGTTAGCTAAAAGAAATGCATTACTAGCTATAGGCTAAAAGAAATGCAGCACTGGCTAAAAGTTCAAAGAAAGGCAGCACTAGCTACAAGCTAACAGAAACGCAGCAGTAGCTAAAAGCTAAACAAAATGCAGCACTAGTTAAAGCTAACAGAAATATAACAATAGCTAAAAGCCAAAATAAACAAAGCATTAGCTAAAAGAAATGCAGCACTAGCTATAAGTTAAAAGAAAAACAACACTAGCTATAAGCTAACAGCAATGCAGCACTAGCTATAAGCTAATAGAAATGTAACAATAGCTAAAAGCAAATAAAGCATTAGCTAAAAGAAATGCATCACTAGCTAAAAACAAAAAGAAATGCATCAATAGCTATAAGCTAAAAGAAATTTAGCACCAGCTATAAGTTAATAGAAATGCAGCACTAGCTAAAAGCTAACAGAAATACAACACTAGCTATAAGTTAAAAGAAATGCAACACTAGCTAAAAGCTAACAGAAACACTAAACTACTTAAAAGCTAAAAGAAACACAGCACTAGCTATAAGCTTAAAAATGCAGTTCTAGCTAAAAGCTAGCTAAAAGCTAACAGAAATACAACACTAGCTATAAGTTAAAAGAAATGCAGCACTAGCTAAAAGCTAACAGAAACACTGAACTAGTTAAAAAACACAGCACTAGCTACAAGCTTAAAAATGCAGTTCTAGCTAAAAGCTAACAGAAATGCAGCACTAGCACTAGCTAAATGTTAAAAGAAACAGCACAAGCTATAAGCTAAAAGAAATGCAGCACTAGCTAAAAGAAATGCAGCACTACCTAAAAGAAATGCAGCACTAGCTAAAAACTAAAGGTAACACCGCAATGGCTAAAAGAAACACAACAGTAGCTACAAGCTAAAATAAACATAATACTAGCAATAAACAGAAAGTAGTTAACACTAGCTAAAAGCTTGTAGAAAAAAGTAAACTAAAAGTAAAAAAGACTACTGGCACCTAAATTCTTAAAAATAGCAAAATGCTAGCTAAAAAAGCAAATGTTAGCTGAAAGTAGTTAAAAGTTGGTAAATGGTAGCAAAAAGCTATAAGTAGTGAAAAGTTACCTGAAAGCATTTAAAGGCTACCTAAAATGCAAACGTACTTATATGTGAGTTTAACACTGAAAAAAACAAAAACAAATGATTTGGCCTATTTTATTAACCGTGATGTTTGGACGATGTCTTAAAACAGGAAATAAAAGCAAAACAAAGTAACTTCCCTGCCAGGGTTTGAGTCCCACCCCCCTCCACCTCACACTCCATCCTCCACGGGTCAGATTATCACTTAGTAGTGATCCCTCATCTCTCGCGGGGGCTACGTTCCAGAAACCCACAGTAGGTGAATACTGTATCTGCGAAGTAGTGGCATTATATTTATTTTGTTATTTATATATATATATGGCTTTATAAACTTTTCCCATGCTCTTATAAACACTTCATATGCTCTTAAATACTTCGACGATGAAGATGATGATGATGAGATGAATGCACAGTACTGCACAGCATGTACACAATATAAAAAAAACAGGTTTGAAAAACCCGCGATACAGCGAGGGACAGCTGTACTTTATAAAAACTTTGGTTTTTGAAAGGGTTATAATTATCTGCAGAATCTACCAGGAAGTTGTTTGCTCTTTGTACTGAAGTTGTTTTTTTAAATCCCACCTCCTAGGACTCTGAATTTGAAAATATTTAGGAAATATTCTCAGAAAAAATGCGAACACACATTTTAAAATGTATTTCTTATTTGTCTTGTCCTTATCCTATCTGTTTGCAGCATTTCCTGTCCAACTGCTGTCAGTCACTGTTAGGCACCACCTCCTGAACCAACATGCGTAGATTCAGTTCCGAGGGATCCCTCTTGGATCTCGACTTCCTGCCATGGAAGTCGAAAGCCCTGAAAAACCCAGACTTTGGTGTCAGCCTGGACTCTGAGACCTATACTCCACACCTGGAGAGCGACGAACTAAACGCGAGGCTACCTGGTTTGACTCCCATCATCCTGGAGCCCAAAGCGACTCCCAGTGAGAGGAGAGAGCTGAACCGGGAGCACAGCTTCAGTGTGGAGAACCTGACTGAGCTGGGAAAACTGAACCAGAACCTTCTCCAAGTGTGTGCCATAAACGAGGGCTGCAGGGCTTACAGCGACAGCCAGCTGGCTCCGACTGCCCTAGATAGCTGTGGAGGTGTGGAGCACGATGGACACCCTCCACCATCAGCTTCCTCCAACCTGTTGTCCAAATCTCACCACAGACACCAACACAGAGCCAAACTGTCGGCTGCTAAACTGCACCTGAAGAGCCTGTTTGGACAGGTGGGACGTCAAGCACAGAACACATCTGAGAAAGTTTGGTTTCCTAGAAAACAACCATGCTGGAGAAGGTGAATCTGAGTTGTTGCAGCTAAAATGAGGAAAACAGAAGCTAAAAGGAGCAAAATGCTAACTAACGGGAGCAAAACGGTTGCTGAAAGCTTAAACTAGCTGAAAACAGTTTAAAGTCAAATTTGTAAGACAGTAACTGAGAGACAAAATTAGCATTACTAAAGTGAAAAAAATAAAACTAGCAAAACATTAGCTAGGAGATAAAATGTAGCAATTAGGTTACCAAAAACTAAAACTAGCTGAACCTTAGCTTAAATCAAAAATATTAAATACGGTCACTGAGAGCTAAAATTTGAATTACTGAAGCAAAAAAGTAAAACTAGCAAAACCTTAGCTAAAAGTACCAAAGCAGTAACAAAAAGCTAAAACTAGCTGAACCTTAATTTAGGCTAACCTTTGTACCACAGTAACTGACTTATCTGTCTAAATAAAGGTTGAATGAAACTGAGGGTTAAAGTTTGCATTATTGGAGTGAACATGTTAAACCAGCACCATTTTAGCTGAATGTAGAAATATAGTTACAAAAAGCTAAAACTAGCTGAACTTTAATTTAGGCTAACCTTTGTACCACAGTAACTGAGGGCTAAAGTTAGCATTATTGGAGTGAAAATGTTAAACTAGCATCATTTTAGCTACAAGCTAAAAAGTAGCAAAATAGTAACAAAAAGCTAAAACTAGCAGAACCTTAATTTAGGCTAATCTTTGTACCACAGTCACTGAGGGCCAAAATTAGCACTACTGGAGTGAAAATGTTAAACTAGCAACATTTTAGCTACAAGCTAAAAGAAGCAAAATAGTAACAAAAAGCTAAAAATAGCTGAAATTTAATCTAGGCTAACCTTTGTACCACAGTAACTGGGGGACAAAATTAGCATTATTGGAGTGAAAATGTTAAACTAGCAACATATTAGCTACAAGCTAAAAAGAAGCAAAATAGTTACAAAAAGCTAAAAATAGCTGAAATTTAATTTAGGCTAACCTTTGCACCACAGTAACTGGGGGGCCAAAATTAGCATTATTGGAGTGAAAATGTTAAACTAGCAACATTTTAGAGACATTTGCAAAACCACCCAGTGGGTATCTGTACTCTCTCTCTCACTGTAGTTAAGCAAGATCAGCACCCCTGCACCCACTGACCACTTCAGAAGAGATCCATCAGTAGAAACAATTGAGAGACAGGTCTACCATAGAGAAGTTGCTCCAGGCAGATCTATCTTCAATTTCTGTCTGAAAACTTGAATCAAAGTTGGATTTTTTTTTTTTACCATGTCTTCAGGTCCTGCCATTACAGAAAAAAGTAGCAACTGCCCTGTCCCTGATTTGAGTATGCCACAAGTCTGATAGACTTCTCCACCTACCAGATGGATGTAACCTCACCGCATTAGATGTAGCCTCCCCCAAGATATACAAATCCAGTGGAGTCTGGTCCAGTAGGACTTCAAGGGCTGCTGTGGGTCTTGTTCTAATGGAACATGTGATGGTCAGGCAGGCTAGTCATTGCACATGGGTGAGCATTACTCACCACCCCGACTTGATCTCAGTCCCACTATACTAAAGCATTATAGCATAGCATGGTTGGACTATAGCCTTGTAGATTCATCTGATAACCTTTGGGGTAGCACCCCAACAACTACCGTACCTGCAATTATATGGTTTGTTTTTTCACTGATGTAAGCACATTTGGGCCTTCTTACACTTTTCATCCACGCCTTTTCCAGTTAAACTTTTTGTCTAGATAGACACCCAGAAACGTAACCGACTGACAAGGAAAGTTCTCCTCTCTCCAATAAGGTTCCTTTCAATTAGTTGAGATGTCACATTAAATCCAAGGTCACTCCCTTATATGTGTAAACCAGCTGTCCCTATCATTTGAGGAAACTATCCTTTCTAGTTTTTATATTTCTTACAAGTCTAATTTCCTCAAATGATTAATGTGGCTGAAGATCATTAAACTAGGGCCAAGACCACCATTGACTACTCCCTGGCTCCACCATTGCACCTGCTGGTGGATAAAATTGCTCCCTCCACTCTCCAAATCCATCACTTTGCACTGCTTTGGACAGGGGAAACAAAAAACACCTTTTTTATTCTATACCCACTCATCTTGAAAACTACAAACATTCACTTTTCAGATCCCTCAGCGTCAGGACGGGTGACATCAGCGTACCGCTTGTTGATTTTAGAACCAGTCAAGCAAGTTGAAATTACAGCGGAGCTCATATCAACTTGCTGACTATAAAGCAGATTTTGTTTGTTCTTTTTAAGTTTGTTTCCAAGTACTAACTGAAGTTTTAACACAGAGTGTCCAAAGTGTGACCATTTGTGGCCCTTGGGAGTGATTTTGTGCAGCCCATAACTGTAATAAATAAAATAAAAAAACGGTATAATTTCAGGCTGGAGGCAATAAAATATGTTCAGGTAATTTAATAATCGATTGAACTAAATTGAACTCATTTAATGCTTTTCATAGGAATAGAACAAAAATACATTTTCAAAGCACAGGAAAACATCCATCCATTATCTTTTACTCGCTTCTTCCATTTTGGGTCATGGGGGTCACCGGTGCCCATGTCCAGCAATCACTGTGCGAGGGGCGGGGGACACCCTGGACAAGTCTCTAGTCCATCTCAGGGACACATGGAGACAAACGAAACAACCATTCACTCTCTCACTCACACCTAGGGACAATTTAGAGTTACCAATCAGCCTAATATGCAGGTTTTTGGTCTGTGGGAAGAAACCGGAGTACCCGCAGAAAACCCACACATGCACGAAGAGAACAAGCAAACTCCGCCCAGAAAGACCCCGGGACCGGGATTTGAACTGGCAACCTTCTCGCTGAGAGGCAGCAGCTTTACCATTTGCGCCACCTTGCTGCCCCACAAGAAAACGACCCTATAAATAAATAAAAATATAATAAAAATTTTTTTTTAACTAGGTTAAACGAGGCTTTTTATGTTTTGGATCAAAATGGACTGTACTTGTAGAGCCCTTCTATCTGATCAAAATACTTAAAAGTGCTTAACATTCCATTCTATGCTCTCATTTACCCATTCATACAGCATGGTACTACATCTATACAAAGAACACGGTGTTTTGTCACATTTATCCACTGGTTGGACACACATCGGAGGCAATGAGGTGTTCAGTGTCTTGCCCAAGGATACTTATGCATGTGACTGCTGGTGGAATCAAACCCCCAACTCTTGCATTGGAGGACGACTGCTCTAACCACTCATCCACAGCCACTCTGTCTATAACAATTTAGAAATCCCTCTTCTTCTAAATTTAACATACTTTTGTATTTACTCCAAAATATTGTTCACGTTGAGTTAAAAAAAATAAGTCGCATCAATTTTTATTTTGTTTTTATTTATTTATGGCTCATTTTAATTTGACCGTTTTGGCTTGTACTGTATATAAAAACGTTTGGACACCCCTGTGTTAGGGACTTTTTACATTTCCATTTGTTCGTCCGTGGGGATTTAGCAGAAGACTTTAATCATTGTGCACTTTCTGTTTCAGAGTCCTCATTCATCCAACTCCAACTTGTCTAACATAGATCAGAGAGACAGGTGAGAACCTTTGTATTTTCTGTTCTTAACTATTGATAATGGATATTATCTTTCATAACGTCCACTCATTGCCCATAACTGTATGAACATAAAAACAAAGTCGTGTGTGTCTGAAGGTGTCTCACCTAGGCAGGAGAGACCGTATCCACACAACTTTGAGGTCTGAACTATATAGAAATATGCGTTTATTTTAATTTTTCTTCCAATGTGTTACAGTTTTTGGAGCTCCAGAGTCTCAAAATTTTGCAAATGGACTAAGCCTGGTGAATATATACATATTTTGAGGCTCACGGGAACACTGGTGCAAAACTGTTTCCACTGCAGCCTCTGTCCTCGAACAGTTTTTTTGTTGTTTTGTTTTGTTTAGCGGATTAATGTTTGAACTAACTTTGGAAACCGTTAGTGGAATTAGCTTCCACTGAATTAGGTTTCGCCAAATTTAAGTCCGCTAAAGAAAATTCACAAGCTTGTTCCTGTCTGTTGTGGGCGTGTCTCGAAGAGTCCTGTAGGCACGCTATTGGCATACATGTACACAAACGCGTGCTAAGATGTGATTGGGATTAGTCAACGCAGATTCAACAGGAAGGAGATGAAGACATGTGACACAGACTGAGTTACAGTCATCTTAGCCATTAGCAGTTTAGCGTTAGCACAGCTAATTTTGTAGTTAGTGGAATATGGGTTAGCGAAGCTGACGTTTTGGTTAGCTACGCCCACCACTGAAGATCTCTTATGTTAAAGGCCATGACTACAACACTATCTCCAAAAAACAACTTTCTCAACAGAAAAACGCAAGGAACTCAGTGTCTCTTGCCCAGACGTGGTTTACCATGACCCCACCCTGGAGCCAGGCCTGGGGGAGGGGCTCATCGATGCGCGCCTGGTGACTGGGTCTACCCATGGGGCCTAGTCGGGCTCAGCCTGAACAAGCAACATGGGTCTGCCTTCCTGTGTGGGCCCACTGCCTGCAGGAGGGGGCAAACAAGTTGGGTACACGATGCTATGGGCAGTGGCCAAAAGTAGGTCCTTGGCACGCTGACCCTGGCTTGCCAAAGCTAGCTGTTGGGACATGGAATGTAACCTTTCTGGGGGAGGAGGAGCCTGAGCTTGTGCGTGAGGTTGAGAGGTACTGACTTGATGAACCTCAACACACAGCAAAGGCTTTGGAACCAATTTCCTTGAGATGAGTTGGACCTTATTCTACTCTAGAGTTGCCCATGGTAAGAGGCACTGAGCTGGTGTAGGTCTACTCTTAGCCCCCCAAATTGGTGCCTGTGTGTTGGAGTTTTCCACGGTAGCTTCCCTGCGCCTTCGGGTGAAAGGACAGTTGCTTGTGCCCACGTGCCAAATGGCAGTTCAGAGTATCCGGCTTCTTGGAGTCCTTAGCGAGAGTGCTGGAAGTTGCACCATCTGGGGACTCCTTTATTCTGTTGGGGGACTTCAATGCTCATGTGCTACATATACAATGTATATGTAGATGATGTGAACAAATCATATGATGAATTCATGACGATTCTAGAGGTCTTGTACAAAAAAAATTGTGTGCTAATAAATTATAAACAGAAAGATACAGTGGATCATCCATGGATGACCAAAGGACTGAGAAATGCTTGTAAAAAAAGAATCATCTGTATTCGTGTTTCTTGAAATCGAAAACTCAAGAGGCTGAAGAAAAATATAAAAAGTATAAGAATAAATTAGTTGGAATCATAAGGAAACACAAGAGGGAATACTACAGTAAATCACTACATAATTGTAGTGGTGATATGCGTACAACTTGGAGAGTAATAAAAAATGTTTTGAAAACGCATAAAGCGAAAACTAGACTTTCACAAAATTTTGTAGAAAATGATGTGGAAATCCATGATGATGATGAAATTGTTAATGGATTTAATAATTATTTTGTAAATGTTGGGTCTAGCCTTGCAGCTACGATTCCCAGTGTGGAAAAAAATGTAAGTCTTTTAAATAATGG
>JARVGQ010000737.1:14127607-14141732 GCA_031762355.1 Hypsolebias martinsi | reverse complement strand
TTTATATGTATCTTATTTTATTTGTATGGAACAAGTTTTGTTTTAACTTACATGAAATTAATGAATGAATAAATAAATAAATAAAATACTGTGTATGTTGTTCAGTGTCAGGGCTGTGATCAGTCTTATATCTGGGAAACTAAACAGCCACTGACCAAAAGGATCAACCCTTTGCTAAAATGTCTTAATGACATCAAGACTTGGTTGGGTGCGGAGTTCTTGAGTTTTAATGATCAGAAAACTGAGGTCATTGTGTTTAACACAAGCTCCACTGCTGTCATTGATCCTGTAAACCTGCACTCCCTTCAGCCACATCTAAAGCAGTTGGCTACCAATCTCGGGGTAGTGTTGACTTTGACTTTAAGTTTAATAAACAGATCAACTCTTTTTTTTCAAAAAAGCTTATTTCAGCTAAGGCAGATAGTTAAGCTTAAGTCCATTCTGTCCAGATCCGACCTTGAAAAATTAGTCCACGCATTCATTACAACCTGGCTGGACCACTGTAACTCACTTTATGTTGGGGTCAGTCAGACGTCGCTTTCATGTCTCCAGCTTGTACAAAATGCTGCAGCTCAGCTACTAACAGGAACTCACAGGTTTGAGCACATCTCACTGGTTCTGGCCTCCCTTCACTGGCTTCCTGTGCATGTCAGAATTTATTTTAAAATTATTCTACTGACATTCAAGCGCATTAATGGCCTTGCACCCTAATACCTCTCCGACCTTCTTCATCCCTAAACTCCTTCTCGGGCCTTACGAGCATCTGACCAGCTGCTTTTGGTGGTACCAAAAAGCAGGCTGAAGCTCAGAGGAGATCAGGCATTTCCAGTCATGGGCCCTAAGCTCTGGAACAAGCTGCCCATCAACATTAAACAGGCAACCTCTGTTTCCGCTTTTAAAACTCTCCTGAAAACACATCTGTACTCATTGATATTTAACACAGGGTGATCAGATTTAGATTTAGAATTTCATTGATTCTGATTCTGTTTATCCTTTTTGTCATTATTCATGGACTTTTGACACAGGTTGATCTGATTTAGTATTTTATTATTTCTAAGTATGTTTTCAGTTTTATACTTTTATTCTATGCGGCGTTAATATACTTTGTATCTCATTAATTTTTACTTGATGTTGTGATCTTTTTGTTAAGCACTTTGGTAACAGTTTCTGTTTTAAATGTGATCTATAAATAAATTTGACTTGACTTGACTCCTCCCCCATAACCTTCAGCATTGGTTCTCCTCAAGGATGTGTGTTGAGCACTCTCCTGTTTACTCTGCTCATGTATAATCATACATGTTGCTGTGTTCATTCGTGCTCATCTGCTCACACAGACTCATGTTCGTGCTGCTGTTCGAAGTAATATTTTTATGCTATTAGTGCTTAGTGTATTTTTAGTTGATGTTTTTCTTAGTTCATATCTTAGATGTTATTACTGTTTTTCTTTTACATTTTATTGTTGAATGTAACTGGGACCCTGTGCACATAATTTCATTCCACCCCATGTGGGGTGGAATGAAATTAAATGCATTTATGACAAATAAAGAACCTTGAATCCTTGAATCCAAATATCACAATTCACATCTTAGTATGCGGCATCCAGCCTCAACCAGCTCAGCTTGTTTAGATTAAATTTGTTTTTTGTTTTTATTTTTGTTTACTTCAACCACACCCTGAGTGACGACTCACTTCTGATCCAACAAACAAACTTTGTTTAGTCTTTATTCTGCATTTTCTCATCATGTCTTTATTCACGGACATCAAAAACATTGTTTTCATTACAAGGAGACATCAGAGCAGAAAGATAAAATATTAAAACAGAAAACTGTTTGTTTTTGTCAATAACGTGGATCAACAACTTCGATGCTGAAGAACGGCGGCTCGCCTCCAGGGCTTCACAGTTCGGACTTCAGCAGCTTCTTGGCCTTCTGCATGTTGCTGATCACTGAGGAACAAATGAGGAACATTTAACGTGAACGTTCTGGCAGAGTTCAGCTGAGAGCCAACTGACTGCAGGAAGAGCCGAAACTGAGCCAGTGAAGCTAAAACAAGCTGAACCCAGACGAAAATGAGCAAAACACAAGCTATTCACCTTGGGTGAATTTAGCAAAACTTTAGCTAAAAATTAAAAGGAGCAAAAATAACAGCTAAAAATTACAAAGCAGAACATTAGTTAAAAGCTAAAAATAGCTAACTGTAAACTAAAAGTAGCTAAACAGTAGATAAAAAATAGCACAATAGTATTCCAAATTAGCTAGAAGTTAAAAAGAGCAGAATAGTATCTAAAAGCTGCTAAAAGTTGAAAAATGGCAACTAAACATAGTAAAACTGTAGTTAAATGTTAAAAGAAGCAGATTAATGGTTAAAAACAAAAATAAACAAACATCATCTAAAAGCTAAAATTTGTAGATTAAAGCCAAATGTGGCTTATCAACAGTTAAAAGCTAACAGTAGCTAAACTAAAAGCATCAAAACAATAGCTAAAAATAAAAGCAGCCTAAGAGTATCTACAAGAGCAGAAGACCAATTAAAAACTAAACACAGCAGATCAGCAAGTAAAATTATAGATTTTAGCACAAAAGCACAGAATTACAGCATAAATAAATAAACAAACAAAATAAAAACTAGAAGCAGAACAGCAGCTAAAAACTAAAATAATAAAATAAAAATGTAAAAATTGTAGCTTAAAGCTTATGATAGCAGAACATGAGCTGAAAATACTAGTTCAACGGTAGCTAAACATACTAAAAATGCAGATAATGGCTAAAGTAGCCAAACTGAAATAAAAGCTAGAAGTGGGTAAACAGTAGCTTAACGTAACAGAGCAGTAGTTAAAGCCACAAGTAGCAGAATGGTAGCTAAAAGCTAAATGCAGCACAGTGGTAGTAACAGCTGAAAGTAGCAGAATGGTACCTAAAAGCTAAATGTAGCATAGTAGTATTAGCAGTAACAGATCAAAGTAGCTAAATGGTAGCTAAAAGTTAAATGTAGCATAGTAGTAGTAACAGCTGAAAGTCACAAAATGGTAGCTAAAAGCTAAAAGTAGCATAGCAGTATTAGCAGTAACAGATAAAAGTAGCTAAATGGTAGCTAAAAGCTAAATGCAGCACAGTGGTAGTAACAGCTGAAAGTAGCTAAATGGTACCTAAAAGCTAAATGTAGCATAGTAGTATTAGCAGTAACAGATAAAAGTAGCTAAATGGTAGCTAAAAGTTAAATGTAGCATAGTAGTAGTAACAGCTGAAAGTCGCAAAATGGTAGCTAAAAGCTAAAAGTAGCACGTGGAGAGTAAAAATGCGGAAGCAGACTCCAAACAGAACTTTTTTCCCCCAAAGAAATTAAGAGATAACAATGTGTTGCTACAGAATTGTACTTTAACTGAAGTTAAGTGTTTTAAAAAGTATAAAAGTTACAACGGTCACAAGTCAAGACCAACCAACTGAAAGTTTTGTTTTTTTTAACAAAACACAAAAGAACAGGAAAACAACAAGCGAATGCTGACTCAGCGTTCACACGACAAATATACATCATCCACACAAACAACACACTCAGACAGCCGTCAGACACACAGGACTCACAGAGCTTGATGTCCCCGGGCTCGTAGGCGTACATGCGGTTGGAGTATGGCCCAGTGATGTCAGCTCTCACAGTCATGGAGGGGTCTGCAGCAAGAAGGTAACGGAGTGAGGGGAAGCGAAGAGAAACTGTGTGTCCACTGCTACATGTTGACACCAACATCAACAAGAATCATAAATGCATCATTTTCTGCTCTTATTAACACCTTAGCAAATAACTTATAGTTACTTGGGTGAACATGAGGCATTGTGAGGACCATAGCCTATACAGCTAATATGCTAAACCAAGTGTAGCATGTTGGAGATCCTATGAATAACTGTAATCTCTGCTAACTGTCTAAAGAATCAGGGTGCGCAAAGATCTTACCGACAAAAATAATGCGTGGAACGTATTGCCCATCAGGAGAGAGGTGTTTGTCGGTTGTTTCATACTGGAAAAGACAAGAAAACATGTCACTGAGCATCAGATTTGGAGTTTATGTCTACAAGGAGCATTTTTTTTAATTGGTAAGTGGCAATTGGCAATGAAAAAGCTTGAGTGTGTGTGTTTGTCTGTTAGCAAAATATCTTTCAGTAAGTAAACATTTGATGAAATGGCCACCACAGCTTTATATTTTATATTTTCATTTTAGACAGAGATAGTTCTAAGTGACTATTATTGTAGAAAAATATTAATAATTGTATTTTAAGCTGTTAAGATTGTTGATTTCCCCCTCAGGAGCATTCACTATCATGCAGTTAAAGGGACATCCAGGGGTTGAATAACACAACGCTGCATAATCTGCTATTCTTATGAATGACATTTTATCAAATATTACATTTTGTTTTAGAGCAATTAAAATTTGTGGTTCTACACAAACGTTAATTTGTTGTAAAGATGATGTTAAACTACGCTGCAGATTTCTGCATCAGAATAATTAGATGAAAACTGGTGATGGACAAACTGAAAACATTCAAAAGAATGTCTGCAGTTTATTTGATGCTAAACAATGACCCATTGTTAGGTACATCTGGCTTTTTTGAATCAGAAGAAACGCTCAGGTGGAGAATGTGGACTAAAACACCTGTTTTTAGCAGATTGATGTGATGTGGACCTACCATTAGATTAAGGACGATGAAGTCCTCGTCCAGAATTTTCTGGAGCTCGTTGTTCTCAGAGAACACCTTCTTCAAGGCTGATGGACAAACACAGTTAAAGGGAGAGGCAGGTCACTTTAATGGGTGTCCAGTTTGATAGTTATCATTAGTTATCAGCTGGATGTCAACCACAGAGCTCAGAGCATGGAGAAAAAGGCAGAAATCTTCACCCTGGCTAGATTAATGGACAGATACATGAGTACCCCCTGTTAGTTTTGTTTTTTCAAGCTCATGAATCAACTCTGTATCAAAAACAACATTCTGTTGTAAAAAAAAAAAGGCTACATTAGTTCATACTGTATTAAACCTTTACACAAGGGTTCTGCAACTGGTGGCTCTGGGGCCACAAGCAGCCCACCAGTCTTTTTCTTGTGGCTCAGTATAGCTTCAACCATAAACTAGCATAATATTGTTTATATTCATAATTAAAACACAAAAAGGCTAGTTTTTTAAGTTTATCTCCAATTTTGTAAAAATAAATAAATAAATAAAAATTCAAACATAAATTAAACATCTGTGACAAAATGACATTATAAATAGGAGAAAAATTAACCAGTTCCTGCTAGTAGTTTGTTAGCCTGTTAGCCACTTTTTGATCCTTACATTTTTTTTCTCAAGTTATTTAAGGGAAAAAACTCAAAGTGTAGATTTGCACACATTATAAACTGCTAAACTACAAATCACTCAAGCTTTTTGTTTTATTAAATTATGGTTAGTCATCGTGGTAACACTATTTAAATAAAAGCTGACCATTTAGGATAAAAACTTAATTAAAGCTGAAGTTCAGGAAGATTTCTGCGTTTAACTGAATAGTTACCCAACAAGCAACAATGACTTCAACAATTTATTAAAATATGAATATTTGTTACCTTTTTTATTTATCACTGCTGTTCTAAAGTTATAAAACAGAACTCACATGAGCTGGCATTGTTCATTATTTAACCCCGCTGCTGCCCTTGGGTCAAACTGAGTCACAAGACCTGAGTTTTAAAACTAAGGCCTCGTGAGTCTGTTTGACTATGACGGGGTATTAGGACCACGCTAAGAAAAAAAAATTACATTATGAATGAGAATAAAGTCAAAGTATTACGAGAATAAAGTCAAAGTATTATGAGAATAAAGTCATACAACAATAGTCACAGTATTATGAGAATAAAGTCATAGTATTACGAGAATAAAGTCAAACAACAATAAAGTCACAGTATTATGAGAATAAAGTTGTACAACAATAATGTTGTAAATTATGATAATAAAGTCATAGTATTATGAGAAGAAAGTCATACAACAATAAAGTCACAGTATTATGAGAATAAAGTTGTGATAATAAAGTCATAGTATTACAAGAATAAAGTCATAGAATTACGAGAATAAAGTCATATGACAATAAAGTCATAATATTTTGATATTATTATTAATATTACAACTTTATTCTCATAATTTAATGACTTTATTCTCATAATACTATGACTTTATTCTTGCAATATTATGACTTTATTCTTGAAATACTACAACTTTATACCTGTAATATTATGACTTTATTCCCATAAAACTACAACTTTATTCTCGTACGACTTTATTATCTTAATATTACGACTTTATTCTCGTAATTTTATTACTTTTTTTTGCATAATGTAATTTTTCTTTCTTAGCCTGGCCCTAATACGCCATCGTAGCTTGACCCAAGGGTATCAGGAGGATTAAATGTTATAAACAAACCTCTTTCTATATCCAAACGTCATGGAAAATTTACAAAAATCAACAGTTTATTACAGATCTTAAATTTTACAAGTTGCTTAGTTTTTAATATAAAGGTAGGGTTTTACAATTTAGATACAGTTTAACCCTCCTGCTGCCCTTGGGTTAAAACGACTCGCTCAGTTTTAAAACTGAGATCTTGTGAACCGTTAAGGGCATCAGGAGCGTTGATGAGTTAAAGGTACAGCGCTTTTCATTGTAAAAGCTGCTGATATCTAAACTTGTGTTAGCCTAAGCTGGATGAAGACTTTTGCCTGTTTCTGCTCACTCTGTGCTCCCTGAGCGAAGTCACGGCTGACGACTGAGAACACTTCAGGAAGGAGGAGAGCATCTTTTTAGGCCAAGCAGGAGCTGAACAGGATGTGCAACAGGGCGTCACACGTGCAAACAAGCTGCTCACGCCTCAAACAGATCACTCCTCAAACAGATCACTCCTCAAACAGATCACTCCTCACTTTCTCTGCTCGAGTGAAGGAATGACAGAAGGTAAAAGAGCTGCACCCACCCTGGCTGTGTGGACAGTCCTCCAGGTGGAACAGGACCAACAGGGGCTTGTTCCTGAAGCACAAACCACTCAAATCACCGTCCATGTCAAACACTCTGCATTAAAACAGGGTTCTGACCAGTTCTTACCTGGACCTGGACCAGTAGAGAGCCTCTTCATACGTCTGAGCCCAGATCAGCTGGTCGCCCCAACCTGGACAGGCATGGACAGAGTTTTAGAGAGTCGGTCAAACAATCCAGTTGTTCAGGATAGTTAGAGCTGAACAAACCTCTGGACAGGGTCTGTGGGACTCTCTTGCCGGTCTTTGGGATGTATTTGGCGAAGGACGTGGCCACCAGGACCAAAAGAACAGAGAATACTGCCCTGAACATTATTAGGGGGGGACTGGAACATGACATAAACATGGACAAATGAAATGAAATACAACCTTTTTATTTTGGTTATCTACTGAGAAATCATGTTTAAGAAATGTCTAAAGATTTTATCGATAGCCTCTTCCTTTGATTTACAGGAACAGTCTGGTCATGTTTGAAGCGATGTTCTGTGCCAAGTCTGCTAAATGTATCAGATCAGTATACTCAGCTCCAGTGCACCGATGAACCTCACCGTTCTGTGACATTCACCATCTTTCCGCCGTCTCCGACCATTAACAAACCACGTCAGACAAGACATTCAGAAATGAGGCGAGGATCGCTGACCCAAAATTGTGGTAATTCTTTTTGCTGTTAATTTTTTAAATTTTTAGTTGTTTAGTACGCATAAAGTTGCTGTGCGTTGTTGTCAGGGCTTAATTTGAGCCGGATCCTGCCGGAACAGGCTCCAGGAACTCTCTTATTTTGACAGGGTGCGTTCCGGTGACTGACTGGACCTGGTAACTATCAGGCTAATAATAATAAAGTTATGAACAAATTTGACTGTCTTGAATGAATAAAACTTTTACTGGATATGTAAACTAAAAACAATTACATAAACACTCATTTTAAACACAACAGTCATTTATTAGCTTCTTAATATGACACACGAGCTGCCGACATACGAGCTGCCTCTTCAAGTAACATTTCTGCTTCTACCCTTTAAAAAAAAAAATCTCTGCCCCTAAAAGAGCGGTGGGGGTGAGTGCTGAGCTAACCAGGCAGTCATATGCAGGCAGCCGCCATGAACAGATGGAGGGAGGCGCCGGGAAATTTCACATGTGGAGCTGGACAACAACGAGCAGGGACAGTGTCGGGCTCGGAATGGCCATGTACGGAGGTGTAGGATGCTTGACTGAAACGGAGTGTTTAGAAATGTACATAAGCGTAGATGTTTAACAACCCGTTAAAATACACCAAAATGCAAACAAATCACATCTACGTCATTCAAAATTTTCTGGAGGAGGACCCCCAGACAGCCGGCCGACCAGCCATTTGCATTCCAGCATTAAGCGGTTTACGAATTAAGCCCTGATTCTTGTTGCTGATCTTCTCAGTGATGAATCAGCCGGGTCGGGGCACAGACCAGATGTCATCACTACATCACATTGTTGAGCTGCAACGCCGGCTTCACTTTTCACTGTTACTGCCTCACTTAGTGGCACAAAGGCCCATCAGCAGCAGGTGGACTTCAACCAGCCCCCCTACTGTGCAACCTCTGTCCGTTCAAAATATCACACCGAAACGACCAAAAGTAATCTTGAAGTATTTTGAAAAGCAGCCTCATGAGATTGAAATTTGCGCGGTAACTGGAACAGTGATACGGAAAACGGCGAATAGACAACAATACACTAAAAAGTGTTAGTTTAACATCAGCTAAAGAAGCGTTCTTTCACAGCCGAATGTTTTCTTTTAGATGGTTAGCCATTAGCTTAGCTTGGATGAAGCTTTCTGCTCTTGTTTCCACCCTCTGAGCTCCACGACCGACAATCTCACTGAACATTACTTTTCAAATGACCAGACTATCCCTTTAAAAGAACCAAAGAGCCACTCATTAGAGATGCTCTATTCTTATATTCATCAAATAAAATAATCACAGTGCCCTTCAGACCAAGACCGGTGATGTTTTTCCTTTCCTGTTGTTTTAGTTTACAGCCAACACTTTGGTCGACGTTTGATCTTAAAAAGCAAAATGAAAAAAAAAAAAAATAAAATAAAATAAAAAATAAAAAAATAAGCAAGGCAGATTCATAATGTTTTGTTTTCTTCTATTTTGGAGCTAAATTTCTGATGGAAAAGTCACGTTTTCTCACATCTACGCTGAACAGGCAGAAAACCATAGAACTAACAGCATCGAGGTGCAGCCTGCAGGACAGGCCTGTAGCTTACCTGGATCTGAGGAGTCAGATAAGATCAGGCAGGCAGCAGCTCCAGAACCTCTGGTACCACAAACCTGTGCCGACCCGTTTTTAAAGCACCTGTTGACTGAAGGCCCGCCTCCCTCCTCCTAGTCTCTCTCTTTGTGCTGATTCTTCCTAACTGAACTCTGGAGCGTTTAAGATTTCTGTGTATTTTTTTTCCATTATCAGAACCAAAGAACCTTGGCCGTTGTATCACTTTGTCAGTTTTTGATAACTATAATGTTCCAATGTCATTTTAATGTAAATAGATGCTTCGGCTTTATTTGAAACCACATTAGTCTATCTCCAATAAATTATTAAAAGCTCCTCTTATCTTGAGAAATGTTGCTTTTGTAACATTATGCAAAATGTAAGTGTAAGCTGAGTCTCAGCTGCTACCTCACCAAATTTAGGCTCAATATCTGCTAAATTAACTGACTTATAGCCATGTTTGTGTTTGCTAAAGTTAGTTGGCTATGGAGGCCGTCTTTAATCTGACTGACTCCCAAAGTTAATCAGCTGCAGATTAAAATCTGATCAATATTTGCTCAAAGTTTCATTAAAATCCAGTGAGGGATTCAGGAAATATTTTGCTAACAGACAGGCCACAGTTGACTCCAAAATCTAAACAAAGACGTGATGGTGCTCAGAATGTGTGTTTGGGATCAGTCTCAGCTACTGCCACAGAAAACTTCAGCTCAGGATCTGTGAACGTAAACGAGCTGAAGCTACTTCGGTGTTTTAAAGGTCACTTAGCTGCGGTGGCCATCTTGAATCTAACTCTAAATGTGAGCTGTAGACGTACAGTTAGTGGTTTCCTGTGTCTCGTCAACATTTGTTTGGTGGTTTGAGAAATGTTTCAGAAAAACCTTCAGCCTTGGCCTTTGTTTGGTGATAGATAACGGGTTTTACAATTAAACGGTTATCTTAGTTCTCAGGGTTTGGACAGGAGGGAGGTGTTTGGCACGGATCCAAAGACGAGTCAGACTTTCGGGCCCGAGCGATGACCGGTGGTTCTCCCTGCCTGTAGGCTGCACGGTGCATCAGCGGGGCAGCCATCAAGACAACCTTCTACTCTCATTTCTATCCAGATGGTTGAAGTTCTCCTCTGAGCACAGGCGGAGCAGCCCGACCAGAACGGGCCTGACACCAGAGCCGAGTCCTTCGGGCTGAAGCAGGAACCCCCTGACAACGACAGCTTTGTTCTGCTCCGAGGGTTCAGACATTCGATCCGGCCCAGTCCTCTCACTGTGGACAGAGTCTCCTCTGTGTGTCTTTCTGGACATTTAAACGGTGGAAAGTTTCCATCACTTCCAGGGTTTTCTGTATGAGGTCATAAAGAAGCGGTTCTGAAATGGTCCAGATTTAACCTCAGGTGACTCAAAACCCAACACCCTCCACCATCTTGTTGTTTGTTAAACAAAAACTGAGTCCAGCTCAATCTGATGTTCTGGACTTTAACTGGACCTTTGCAGCAACTTGGTTCTGGTCTTTTTGACCCGTTCTGTCTAGACCAGCTGCTGTGTTTGGGATCATGGTTCTGTTGGACCCAGTTTGGTCCAGTCTTCTGTTGTTGGACTGATGGACTCACATCTGACTCCAGAACTCTTTGCCTACAGAGTTCTTGGTCCACTCAGTGACTGACAGGAGCCCAAACCATCAGCCCTCCACCACCGTGCTGGCAGCTGGGAGGAACTGTTTGCTGCAGTGCATTCTGGGTAAACATCTGTCTTTTGCTCTGGTCCTCTCCCAGAAGTCTCTCACGCCTGTAGAGTCTGAGATGGAGCTCACTTCTCTGAGCACTGCACAGTCTGACCTTGGGGTGAATCTCTTGTGAAGACTGTCAGCTGTCTGAAATGTTTTCCACATTTCTCTGCAGAACTATGGACTCCAGATAGTTTTAAATGACCTTTGACCTTTCTCCGGTCGATGACAGCAACAGCTGCTTCTCTAAGCTCAATGCTGATGTCTTTCCATCTTGGCATTGTGGTGGACCTTCTTTTAGCTGCTCTACTGAGACAAATTTCATGAACAAGTTATGAGCTCACCTCTTTAATCTGTGCTCCTCGCAGAGTGTCAGCACGTCAGAGGATTATCCTCAGATTATTATTTGATTGACAGCTGATGGCAGACACTTGTCTGCTGTCAATCATCGAGGATGAAAGTGCAAGTGGTCCAAACCTCAGATACACAGCAGAACTTTCAGCCGAACTGTTCCTCCACATAAAGGCCCTGAACAGCTTTCAGATCATTTTAGTTTCACTTGTCTATCTGTTAGCAAAATATCACATGAATCATTGACTGATTTCAATAAAACTTCCAGAAGTGAATCAGCAGATGTGAATCTACAGCTGCTAACCAGAAGCTCAGTCAGGTTTATTTAGTTTCTGAGCTCAGGTTGATGTGCATGTAGCTGAGAGTCCTCCTTAACATAATCTGAGTTCCAGCAGATTATTCAAAACATTTCTTATACATTTTAATGTCTGTCTGACCTGTTAGGAATTCTGGGCCTTTATTGTGTGAATGTTTACGAAGCTTTCACACCATTTCACCATTTGATCCATTTCTCTTCTGTATATTTTTCAGCATCTTTCTCGTTCCACAATGTTTGTGCTATTTCAACAAGTCATAAATCCAGATGTTCAGCTCTTTCAATCCTGCTATGACTTTTGGTACTGGTGTAATTTTAGATTTTTGAAATATTTAGCCTTTTCTGCCACTTTTTTCCTCATAGAAAATAAATTGAGCTCATTTTACATCCTTCAGATCTTTAGATCAGTTTATAACATTTTATTGCTCCTTTCACTTTTTGTTCTGGTTCAGCTTCTTTCAACTTGTGCAAATTTAAACTTTTTTCAGCAACTTTCAGCTGTTTTGTGCTCCTAAAAGCTTCTTTTTGCTAACTGCAACATTTTTGTGCTTCTTCTAACTTATTTCTGCACTTGTTATGCTCCTTTCAGCTTATTTCTGCAAGTTTCAGCTTTTTCTGCTATTTCAGATAAGAGTCAGTTGTTTTATACTAATTTTAGCCTTTTCAGCTAATTCCATGTTTTGCACTCATTTCAACTTTTTTCAGCCCAATTCAGCAAAAATGTGCTCTCTCTCCTCTTCCTTCTTGTAATTTCAGCTTCTTTTTACCTTTTTAGCTACTTTTCAGCATTTTTTATGCAAATTTCAGCTTTTTTCAGATAATTTCCACTTTTTGGTGCTAATTTCTGCTTCTTTCAGCCTAATTGAGCAAACATATTATTTCTGCTTTCTTCTGCTAATGTAAGCTTGTCCTAACTTTTCAGCTAGCTTTTCTTTTAGCCTTTTTAAGCTAATTTCAGCTGTTTTCAGATAAATTCACATTTTTCATGTTAATTTCTGCTACTTTCAGTCTAATTAAGTTCTTTATGCTAATTTCAGCTTGTTATGCTCCTTTCAGCCTTTTTTTTCCTAGTTTCAACTTTTTCCTGCTCTTTCAGCTACTATTTGGCTCTTTTGATGCTATAACTTTTTCAGCAAATTCCACAATTTTAGCCTATTTCATTTCTTTCTGCATTTTTTTTCTGGTTGCTTAATCTTCTTTCAACCTTTTCAGCTACTTTTCAGCATTTTTTTTTTTAATTTCATTTTTTTAGTTAATTTTTGTGCTCATTTCTGCTTATTTAAACCTAATTCAGCAAATAATTGTTCTTTCTGCTTTCTTCTGATTATTCATGCGTGTTCTTCCATTTCAACTACATTTCAGAATGTTTTTTTAAGCTCATTTCAGCTGTTTTTCAACAAGCTCTGCAACAAGCATTCACACTGCATTTTCATAGGAAATGCAATTTCTTTAGTTTAATGTTTACATCAGATTATGCAGCAATACATTTGTTAACTTTAATCCAATACAGCCCAAATCAAATACAGAGTATAGTATAAAGACATTAAAAAACAGTCTGTTTAAAGGAAAGTGCCTGAGTGAACTCGTTGCCTCTGATGATGTGAAAACTTGTCATCTCATTCAAACATCCCATAAATTCAACATGAGTTTTCTGCTGAGCTGAATCAACAGGAGCTCCTGAGCAGCAGGATGTGGAGGACGGTTAGTGCTGAGGTGTCCCAGCTCTGGACCCCGTCCATGTCAGAACAGAACCACGGTCAATATTTGTCCTCACGGGCCGGGTTGGGACCGCTCCCGGTAATGTTTTACATCCACCAGCTGCGCTCAGCCCCACCCTGATCACACGGATCTGATGCTGTGTAACACACACACACCTATCCATCGTCGCCTAATCAAGCACACCCTCCCATCGATGTTCTGTGGCACATTTGGCACGGTGACAGTCTACTGAATCTTCAGTTTACAAAAAAAAAAAAAAAAAAAATTCACATAAAAGGATAAAAAGATGCAAAAGCTTCATCTGCTAATATCACTGTTGCTGTTTTAACTCAGGGTGGAATGATTTTAAAACAACTTTTATTCGTGTAATTTGTTTTCTCTAACATTTGCAGGCTCAAATGTTTCCATACATTCACCTAATTCTGTTTAAAGATGGGGGCTAAAGGGTCATTGGTGTATTTAAACTTCTGGTAGCTGATCCTGATTGACTGCAGCTATTAGTCTTTCCTCCGATGTCCCTCGTCTCTGAGGGTTTTGAATAGTAAATGTTTGTAGTTCTGAAGATGAGTGTTTTTCTGGGCTGGAATTGAACAGATAATGAAATAAACCTTAACGTTTTGGGTCTCCCTCTCGTTAACACACATGTACTGTGTCTTACTATGGACAGAGGTGATGAGTTGATTACTTGGGCCCTAGGAGGAATCACAAGTGATGGTGAAGACGAAGACACTCGGGGGGGGGGGGGGGGGGGG
>JARVGQ010000737.1:14109655-14123936 GCA_031762355.1 Hypsolebias martinsi | reverse complement strand
CCCGCCCCCCCCCCCCCCCCGCCACCCAAAAAAAAAAACCCTCTTAGAATCTCGATTATTCACGTCGTAAATGAAACATTTTGTTTGAAATTGGCAATTTTCACCAAAAAGCGACCAGTTTGCAGGTATGAGTTCTGTGGACCAGAACGACCATTCTTATGACAGTTTCTTTAACACATTTATTTATGCCTCTTCTGCTGTGACCCAGCTGCCGTCCCACCATGTGGGGGTCTCTGCCAGCATTGAATGATGACTTGTGGTTGTGGAGACCGGAGGGTGGTTGAAGTTGGTCCCCCTGATGAATTTTTCTTCCCTGTATCGTGTTCTAGGAGGCCGTTAGGAATGATAGTTTGTTCTGAGCTAACCTCATCCAAAGGGATGAGACGGGGAGGCATAGGCCCATAGGGCTCTGGATCTGGTTCCTGTGGACTGTCAGGAACACTGGACAGGAAAAAACAGTATTTACTTTTGAAGTCAGTCCAATTTTTAAATGGGTGCCACAGTTTTGGACTTTTTAAGTCTGACTGTGAGCAACATTACACCTCTCGATCAGAATGCTCATCTCTCGGTGTCGTTGGGTGAGCTTCTCCAAGCTGCCAGCACCCGGTGACCGGGAAGCCCATCAGGGTCTGGGCTGGCTCCAGGGCACCATCTAGTTCATGGCATTGCGTGAAAGCTGCAGAGTCCTGTCAAACATCTGCCTGTCCACCATGAGCTCCCGTATGTCCGCCTCGCCAAAATCCTTGCTCTTGTTGACGTTGACTGCAGAGAAGTTTACAACATCTGGGAGGATGTTGATCTCATGCTCTGACACACTCTGGACCATGTTTTCCTATGGTTGACTTACATGACGCTCAAATGAGCTTGACTTGAACTTTTTCACAAGAGGTTGAGCGTCTGAGGGACCAGAGCAGGACAGATGTTGTTACCACATCCACCCACCAAGAGAGCAGCATTAAAAACAAGCAGCAACATTACAGTCAGTGTGTCTTCATGTACACTATAGTGGCTAGTGATTCGTGCTGTCTTTTATTGTGACTTAATGTAAAAAAAAAATGTGTAAGGCTGGACTCCATAGGACACGGTTATTGTTTTATTACACTCAAGTCACAAACTGGTATTTAAAAGTTTTTTAATCATAAGTAGTATTTCATTAATACTGCTGCTTTTGTAAAAAGAAAAGTGTTGAAAGCAAAACAAACTGTGCTCATAAATTCTCCATTCAGATGAAGGGCCATATTTAATATAACAGTAACGAGTCATAAGAATTTTACTACCAGGCCTGTTAATGAGTCCAGGATACAGAGAAAAGAGCTCCTCTAGCTTCTAAACTTCCTCACTGACTCATTAAACTCGAACTAAAATCCTAAAGAGAAAAACAAAGCATTTAAAGGGCAGCACCTACTTTGAGCATGCGCAGTAGATAGATACACAAGCAAAATGACTCACGTGATTTGTCACGTGACCAGAAGTTGAACGAACTTGTAAACAGTGAAACTTCTGCAGGACTAGAGGTTCTGTCTCGTTTGCTTTTCTAGTTTTCAGCGACATGTTTGTTTTTTAAGTGACATTATGTTAACGTGTCATAAAGTTTAGCGCTGAACTACACGGGTTTCATGTAGGCTGACCTCACTGCGGCCATGATAACCGTGTTGCTCCTCTTCCTCGTCGCGTGCGTGTCTGCTCGCTACACGGAGGACTGGACGAGTCTGGACGCCAGACCTCTGCCCTCATGGTTCGACGAAGCCAAGGTGGGGATTTTCATCCACTGGGGTGTGTTCTCTGTCCCCGGCTTCGACAGCGAGTGGTTCTGGTGGCACTGGCAGGGTCAGCAGCCACCGGACCCCAACTGTGTGAGCTACATGTCCAAGAATTACCCGCCTGGGTTCGCATACCCGGATTTTGCCCCTCGGTTTCACGCCCAGTTCTTCAACCCAGAGGAGTGGGCGGACATTTTCAAAGCCTCTGGGGCAAAGTGAGTCTTGTTTGTTTTGCAGATCACTTCCGGGTAGCACGTCTTCTGTTTTGAGTCTTCTTCTTTATTCTCATTCCAGGTATGTGGTCCTGACAGCCAAACATCACGAAGGATTTACTAACTGGGAGTCTCCATACTCCTGGAACTGGAATTCTGTTGATACTGGTCCCAAGAGGGACCTGGTAGGGGATCTGGGAGAAGCAGTCCGCAACAGGCGAGTCCTCGCAGAACCCACCTATCCCAAACTTGCTTCTTTATTAGTGTTTGCATAACTTGGTTGAGCTTGTAAACACAAAATAAACACTGTCACAGTCCATCCATCGATCAGTTTTCTTTACCCACTTCACCAGTCCGGGTTGCTTGGAGGTGATGCCCATGTGCAGCAGTCACTGTGCACGAGGCGGGGGACACCCTGGACATGTTGCAAGTCCATTACAGAGACAAACGAGACACCCACTGACACTCACACCTAAGAATAATTTAGTTATGAGATGCATGTTTTTGGTCTGTGAGAGGAAACCAGAGTACCCAGAGAAAACTGATGTGTGCATGGGGAGATCCTGCAAACTCAGACAGACCAGGATGTTGTCCTAAAACCTTCTGAGAGAAGCTCTAAGCACTGAGTGCCGCCTAGTTTATCAAAGTAATAGTAAATTATCATTAACTCCTTCTTATAGGCTTTAATATTGTTTAATTTTATTTTACAGGTAAGTTGTAAACAGTCCCATTTTGCTAGTATTAGACATCCTTCTACCCCATCTCTTCATCCATTCATTCTGGGCAGTGGGGAGCTGGTGCCTATCTTCAACAGTCAAGGATATACCCATAGCAAAAGTTGAGTTTGAATTTAGTTTAAAAAGATTTTCCAAAATTATCTCTGCAGACATAAACGGAAGGCGTTTCTGGAGGGCCACGTCTGATTGGAAGAAAAAAACAAACAAACAAAAAAAAACCGGCAGGACCAAAAAAAAAAAAAAAAAAAAGACAAACAAACAAACAAACAAAAAAAGCATTTGTGTTAACCACAGACATATTATGTCTATGTTGCGGCGTCTCCATAACTTCTCTTTCCGCCTCCCTTAACAGAAATTCTGATTATATTTCAAAATAAGAGCAACATAAATGGGAAGTGGGGAGGGCTAATTTTTTTTTTTTAATTCCTCACAATTGCATTAAGAAACAAAATCCATTTTGGTTGGTTGAATAATGTGAAAATAGTTATAATCGATTCATAGATAAAGAAAAATAAAGTAACCAAAATAATAATGACACTTAAACTGGCCTTGGGACAAAAGATGTTTCCTTTAAAGTCACATTTTCTTGTTCAACCTTTTAAATCAGTCACTGCAGATGAGTGATGGTCAGTTTCTGTAAGATTTCTGCAACTGGAGCAGGTATTTCTGCTTAGTGGTTAACTTCCATAGCTGTTTCACATTTTAAGGGTCAATCCTACTCCATACCTTGATGCATGCTCAATAATCCAGGTAGAAAAATCCAAAAAAGTTAAGTCTGGTCCTCTGGACATTCATTCAAAACATTGTTTTGCTTTGTTTTTTGAATGTCCAGAGGACCAGACTTAACTTTTTTGGAATCCTACTCCATGTTTCAGCTCCTTTCATAGATCAGATCTCATAGGAGACCTTCTAAAGAGGAACTTTTGTTTTTAGCTTTTGCTGTGGGCCATTATCTTGTTACAGGACTCATGATTTTTAATTGAGACAAGACATTTTGACAAATAGGAGCAGGTTTCACTTCAGATGCTTCATATTTCATTGTACCCAGACCAGACTCAAGCCAACCTGTCAGGTGCAGCCTACAACCAAGAACAATCTTGTGTTTGACAGCAGATATACTGTAACACTGTTTCTTAGAAACCTTCAGTTTGAAAAAAAGAGCTGATGTAATTTACCTACAGAGCCAGAAAATACAGCTAGCCAATCAGTGTTTGCCCTCTAGAAACGCCTATTATCCAGAAACGTCCATTTTTGGTCTGCAGAGAACCCCTTCTCCCTTCAGTAAGTCTGTGCACTATCAGAAGTCGTTATCCTGTAATGTGAAAATGAGACAGCAATATGCCCATAGATGCTGTGCAATGATTTCTCTAATTAGCAACAGAATTTGGCACTTTTTCCCTCTTTTTGTTAAGGAAGGGCAGCGGTGATACGAAATGTGTAATACTTTAAATGTGCACGAGGAAAACCATGTATTTTTGTTCACAGTCCTCTGATTTGTTGAGCTTTTTCAAACTCTACTGAAAAGCAACTAAAACTGAAAACGCAAAGTTTTTTTAAAAGCAGAACTTATTTTGATTCTTGTACAACCTGCACCTCTAATCAAAAGAGTCCAAATAAAAATGAGGGGATAGACACAGAAAGGAACTGTCAGAGCAGTGAACCACAAATCTCAAGCTGTCAACCTCGAGGGAAACGCTGTCATCATAAATTTTACACACAAACTATGCTGCAGATAACACTTGTTTTTAACCATATTTCACTGCTTTACTTACCAGTATCAGCAACTTTTCAAAAACACAGCGGACATTGACAGCTTACAACAAAGTCTTTAACTTCACACCTGAAGACTTGTTAGGATTACAAGTAGTAACAACTGTAAAATGTATTTGTGCAGAATGAGTGAATGCTCAACTAGTATCAGCCCTGAAATGCACCTCATCAACTGAGCTGGGATTAGTTTGCTGATAACAGGCACCCTCATGTGGTCACAGCATTATGTGCAGTGCTCTGGCTTAGACTTGGGTTTTGAATAGTGGATCATCTCTGTAGTCATACTTGCTTAGAATACATTTCAAATGTTGTTCTCGTCAGGTTCTAATTTCTTTTTTTACGTTCTCGTTTAGATCACTTCACTATGGACTCTACAACTCCTTGTACGAGTGGTTTCATCCTCTTTATTTGAACGACAAGAAGAATGGATTTAAAACACAGGAGTTTGTGACGCGCAAACTTCTCCCTGAGCTGTACAACATGGTTGTAAGGTCTGCAGTAGTTACTACAGTTAATCAATGCACTTTTTATTCTATATATTTTAGTGCAAAATCGAATGAGACACAGTTAAACCGGCTTGTCCTTGGTGACTACATGATGTCATGGTGTCTTGTTTGATCCGCTGTCTTCACATGGTCTTGTAGGTACCAACCTGAGGTCATCTGGTCTGATGGGGATTGGGAAGCTCCAGACACATACTGGAACTCCACCCGATTCCTGGCGTGGCTCTACAACGACAGCCCCGTTAAAGTTAGTGTGTTTGTAATGAGAAGGCTGCAGATGGTTTTTCAGGCTTGTATTTAAAGAATCCCTTCTGATTTAGGATACTGTCGTGACCAATGACCGCTGGGGAGCCGGCTGTGCTTGTAAACATGGTGGCTACTATAACTGCCAAGATAAGTACACTCCAGGCCAGCTGCCCCAACACAAATGGGAGAAATGCACGTCTGTGGATACTCTATCCTGGGGTTACCGTCGAAACATGAGGCTTCAAGAACTTATGGACTTGCCTGCCATTATTAAGGTGACAAACAAAACAAGCTAGCTAATCATCTACTATTTACTTATTTGTTTTTTAATGAGACTGCTTCTTGTTTGGTCACAGGATCTGGTCAACACCGTGGCTCTTGGAGGTAACTACCTTCTCAACGTGGGTCCCACAGCTGACGGGACCATCTCCACTGTGTTTGAGGAGAGACTCAGGGGTCTTGGAGCCTGGCTTAAAATCAACGGGGAGGCAATCTATGCTTCCAAACCCTGGAGGGTTCAGATGGAAAACACCACTGTTCCCATTTGGTAAGGCCTGAGACCTCAGTCCAAAAGAGACAGTAGTCCCTCGCTACTTCACGGACTCGCTCTTTTGCAGTTTTTCAAAGTAAGATTGTACATGACACACAACTGGCTGATTGATGGATGAGTCACACGAGTGGCATGGATTGTTTATTTAAAATAAATTGTAGGGATGCACGATATTATCGGCCTGGTATCGGCCGATATTAACGTTAATTTTCAATATCGGATATCGGCCATTCCATTAAAATAACTCGCCGATATAAAAGGCGCTGTTTTTGCTGCAGTGGCAGCACAACATGTTGACGTTGCTGCGGCAACGCAACATGATGACGTCACCTGATCACATGGCGGAAAATTCAAAATGTCGGCAGTGTGGAAGTTTTATTTTTCGTTGGTTAGGATGTTGGATTCCGAAGATTTGTGGACTACGATGAGCCTCGCTACATCGTCAGCAGTCGGAGATATTTTTCCGACGTAACGTTACCACAGTTACAACCGTCATTTCCGACGTCATTGAGAAGCTAATAGCCAATAGCACGTCTTGTTGGGTGAGTTTTACCACAGACATTTGGATGTCGTGTTAGCTCCGTTAGCATGATTAGTCTTACAGCAACAATGGATAGACAGAAACATTGAACTTAAAAAGGCTGTCGAATAAGTTTTAACATATCTGATATCGGCCAAAAATCCAATATCGTGCATCTCTAATAAATTATTTACAATTACAGTACTTAGCACCTGCTGCAACTGTGTGTAACCCACATGTGCAGGGAGACGCTTCCTCCTGCAGCGTGTTGATTTTTCTGCAGCGTGGCCGAGAGCGCTGGCAGAGAGAGATCATGACATTCTGTGCTCTTTTAGAGCATTTAGTTTAGAAACATTTAGAATATTGCAAGAGTGTGGGAAGGGTTTAAAACACCTTTATACACACAAAAATAACCTAGTACTTACTACTTATACTATTATTTCTACTTAGCAGTTTTTCACTTATTGCAGGGAGCTGAGAACGCAAACCCTCGTGATAAACGAGGGACTACTGTCTCAGTGAGTTGTGACTATTGGGGACTGGTTGGAGTTGCAGACGTGCATAAAACATGTGAATCACACAGATCCATCAATTGAGTTTAATAAAAACTTTAAATAAAAAAAAAAAAAAAAAGGCAAAATATATTGTTGGTTGATTTTATTTTCTACATTGCTGTCTAGGTATACCTCTAAGAGTGATACGATCTACGCTGTTGTGACCGCCAAACCACTTGAAACTATACTGAAACTGCTGATACCCAAAACATCAGCATCCACAAAGGTAAAGGGAAGGAAGCAACTCTGTTTTCATGGCGCTAATTATCTTACTATGGGTTTACTAAACTGAATAATAACGTCCATTTTCCACCGACACTTGAGCTGTTCAATGTAACAAACAAGATCTTTGCTCTTTTGTGTCTTAGGTGACCCTGTTGGGCAGTCCTTCACCCTTAACTTGGTCCCCACTCTACCCTAACGGAGGTCTCGTCGTGCTTTTGCCTGAGCTGCCCTGCAATCCTGGTCAGGCTTGGACACTTAAACTGGAATCTGTCCACTGAGATTTAAACACATCAAATCTGAATGTAATGTATGAAAATCTTTAAACTCAGGGTTTTATCTGCTTCAATGGTAACAGGAAGATTTATACTCTATGGCTGAAGGGACTGTGTTTGTGTATTGAGTTAGTTTCTTTTAATCACTGTTTTTCTGCTGACAAAGGACAGAAATCAAGGAGTGTCTTAGTGATTCAGTTGTTTCATGCAGGACTAAGCTGAATAAACCATATAGCCTGTTAATTTTTTAAATGTTTTCTAGAACATTTAGCTTGTGAAGCTTTGACAGTTTCACAGCTCAGAAATTTTTTTATAATACATAATAGTTTCTGCAAAAACATTTTCTTAAAAAAAATGTCTGTATATTTTTTTAATTATTTTTTTCCCTAAATGTAATAAATTGTCACTTGGATTGTCTGATTTTATTTGGACAGAAAATAAAAGGATACATCTCACCTGAAAGTTTAAAACATCTGAGTGCTTTCTGTATAAAGGTGATTTATTCAGTTAGTGTGGACATTATAGACAACTTATGTCTGTTTTCATGTTATTAGTAGACCCCCCCAATCATTTTTTTTCATATTCCACACGTTATTTTAGTATCCACATCTGTTTTATCGCAAAAGCTACCATGATGATACTGGTACATGTTCCTTAATCTAAACTGGATGGTTATAGAATTATAGATACCGATAAAAATGTGATGTACATCTAATCTACCTCAGTTTAGAGGTTATGTTTACAAATTATCTACAAAGACTGTAGCTTTGACTCAGAGAAGTAACACAGTCTGTCCTAAGACAGGACATATAGCATGGCCCTGTCTGTCTTCATGTGGACAATTTCTTGTCAGAGTTATAATGTAAATTGATAATCCTTTAACATAGAAATGTAAAACTGCACAACTGGACACCTCATTGGTCAAGGATGATCATTATTGATTTCAAGGTTATAGGGTCGAAGTTGAAGTTCACGTTGTTGAAAACCTTGTCTTTGTTCCAGCTTGACATCTGAGTAACTGAAATGAAACCCTTTGTTGCTTCGATTGTGTCTGTCCGTCCATAAGACAGTCCACAGTGGTCTGTGATGGAACTCCACAAATGTCTTCTCTTCATTAAGATCACTTCTACTAAAGAAATCCTGAGTGGTCCTCATGACATTTACTCTGATCATAAAATGGTTTGGATCAGCTGTCACACTGCAACTGATAGCTTTTAACTGAACCGTTTGCTGGTGAAGATTCTCAGTCATCCAGGACATGTTTCTGTATTGAACCTTTTTGAATTGAACCGTTTGTTAACTTGCACCACGAACATTATCAGTGATTAACTTTCGCCCCGCCACAATACGCATCACTGGCGTTACTCTTGTTCTTATTTAGCATGTTAATCGGGTTGGCTGCTTGGTATTTGCATTCAAGATTCTTTCAATAGGAGAGATTTAAAGAAATCCTGATTCAACTTTGCATTTATTGACACGTAGAATAAAGTTTTGTCTCATCACCAAGTAAAAATTCCATCCAACGATCTTCGAAGAACAAAGGCAAATCTGATATCGGTGTAGACATTTGTATTGTTAAAGATGTTAGCAAGCAGGTCCTCAGGTTACTTCCCAGCTCCTACAACTGGTTTGTTTAGATTATCACTAATATTTGTCCTCGTAGTTATTTGTGTTGCTCATATTACCATAATGTGGATTAGTGAACCTAATTTGAACTACTAGAGCTTATTAAGGTGTTATTTTTTTAGCTAAAATTTAAAAAATGAAAGCTTGCTAGCACAGAACTTGACTTATTTTTTTAATGCCTCTACAAAAGTCTTTAGTTTTCCTGTCCCTTTTCCTATGCTACAGTTAAATCACAAAAAACGACAACAACAAAAAACAGATTAGTGCTTATGTTTGTGCAAAGAGCTCAGTAGCACCAAGTTTAAACTGTGGAAACATTTAAACTCGCTGGGCTGTGACTGTTGGTGACCAGTTGTAAATTGATGGCCGCTCGTCCTGAGTCAGGTTCTACTGGAGGTTTCTTCCTGTTAAAATGGAGTTTTTCCTTTCCACTCTTACCTTTGTGCTTGCTCAGGATGGGAGACCTTCAAGTGAAGATTCAGCGAGTGTGCTGGCTTCCTTAGATAACTTTTACTGATTGCCTTTTTTTGTTTGTGAATGTTTTTGTACAGTGCCCTGAGACAACTTCAATTGTGATTTGACACCACTGTAAATAAATAAGCTGAATTGAATTAAATAGTGTTTGTGCAAGTTGTTTTCAAAATGTTTGAGTTTTTTTTTTTTAATTTCCTCTAATGAGTTTTAGGGACTTTGCTCTTGTGTGTCTGGAAATTTGAACGTGATTAAACATTCGCAACACAAATCTCTGAAAACAGGGTTGTTTCTGGAACCCTTCATAATGTTTTTTTGAGTCCCAGGAGTGGGTCAAAACTACAAATAAAACAAGTCACTTCCTGAGTCACAAGATTTTGACTGGCATCGTATATAATGAATTGACGATGTGAACCTTGCTTGGAAATATTTTCACAAGTTTCATTCATTTTGTAACTAAACATGCTCTGTTTTGCCAGTTCAGAATAAAAAGCAGAGATAGCCCCATGTCTATTAGCTGATCTCCTGCACAGGAGGGTTCAACTATGGGTAACTGGACCAACTATGGGTAACTGCAAGACTTTCTGGTTCCGATACTAATTGGTTGCAATTTCGTCAACTACGGAATTACCATACAGCTTCCATTAAACCTGCAAAATGTAATTACTATTTATCTCAAACCACAAAAAAAATCTGAATGACCCCAAGAGATTGTGGAAAACCATCAAATCTCTGGCAGCTCTCACTCCTCTGATCTGCCATCACAAGTATTCGTTGACTTTTCCTGTGGCAAATAAGCATGAGATGCTAAATTGTTTCAACAAACATTTTGTTGCCTCCAATTCCTTGGATGACACAGTTACTAATGTAAAATCACCTACAGTGAGGAAAATAAGTATTTGGACACCCTGTGACTTTGAAAGCTCTCCCACTTAGAAATCATGGAGGGGTCTGAAATTTTTGTCTTAGGTGCATGTCCACTGTGAGAGACATAATCTAAAAAAAATAAAATCTGGAAATTATTTTTAAATAATTTATTTGTGTGTTACTGCTGCAAATAAGTAATTGAACACCTGCCAATCAGCAACAATTCTGGCCCTCAAAGACCTATTAGTCCGCCTCCAAAAAGTCCACCTCAACTCCACTTATTATTTTAAATTAGAAGCACCTGTTTGAGGTTGTTAGCTGCATAATGACACCTGTCCACCCCACACAATCAATAAGACTCCAACTACTAACATGGCTAAGACCAAAGAGCTGTCCAAAGACACTAGAGACAAAATTGTAGACCTCCACAAGGCTGGAATGGGCTACAGGGCAATTGCCAAGCAGCTTGGTGAAAAAAGATCAACTGTTGGAGCAATTATTAGAAAATGGAAGACGCTAAACATGACTGTCAATCTCCCTCGGACTGGGGCTCCATGAAAGATCTCACCTCGTGGCGTATCAGTGATCCTAAGAAAGGTGAGGAATCAGCCCAGAACTACACAGGAGGAGCTGCTCAATGACCTGAAGAGAGCTGACACCACTGTTTCCAAGATTACTGTGGGTAATACACTAAGACATCATAGGTTAAAATCATGCATGACACGGGAGGTTCCCCTGCTTAAATCAGCACACGTCCAGGCCCGTCTTAAGTTTGCCCATGACCATTTGGATGATCCAGAGGAGTCATGGGAGAAAGTTATTTGGTCAGATGAGAACAAAATAGAACTTTTTGGTCTTAATTCCACTTGCCGTGTTTGGAGGACGAAGAATGATGAGTACCAACCCAAAAACGCCATCCCTACTATGAAGCATGGGGGTGGAAGCATCATGCTTTGGAGGTATTTTTCTGCACATGGGACAGGACGACGGCACTGTATTAAGAAGAGGATGACCAGGGCCATGTATTGCGAGATTTTGGGGAACAACCTCCTTCCCTAAGTTAGAGAATTGAAGATGGGTCGTGGCTGACCTGAGTGATATGTCTGTTTTGGATGCTTGGGACATTTCTGACGAACAGGATGAAAGCCCTGGGCCCAGTGATACTGAAGATCCATTGTCACAGCGCGACGGGGAAATTGACCTGGATTACGAAGAAGACGTCTTGAGTGTGGATACAATGGAAGACGACTGGCTGGAGGCTTGACGGGCGCAGAGTCCGATTCCAAAGAGGGAGTGTCAAGTCACAGTTTTGATAGAATTGGCCTCCTACATGAAGATAGAAGGTGAAGTGACTTATGCTCAATGACTTGATGTCATGATGTTTCTGCTTGAGTGCATCTGCTGCACCCTCTTTTTTTGTGTGTATATGAAATGTAAAACTCAGTGAACACTCAGTGTGTGAACAAAAGCTTAACTCTAAGGGTGATTATAAAATACATGTAATCTAGAAATAATATGATACTGTGATCATTATAAAAGGAAAATGTGTGATGTTTGACTTATAAGAGGTAAAACTGTACACGTTGCAAACAGAGGGTGGAATGGCTGACATGAACAGTAGATTAGGAAAGGACTTTCCGAGCAGAGCAGGATGTCTCCTGAAGTTCTGAGAGTTAGGGGCTTTCTGAAAACTAGGAAACAGTCTCGTTTGACAAAAGAGAGGGCCAATCAGGAGGCCATACCATGACAGCATTATTGTAAAATGATGAATGGAGACTCGTACGAGTAGAAGGAACCAATCAGGACATTACACTAGGGAGCAAAGGGGTAAAATGATGCAGTTAAACTGGCTCAGACTGGTTTTAGCCAGTTGACATCCTATATGAGTTGTGGTTCAGCTCAAAGCGGGGCTGAAGCAGACCAGAGAGTCGACGAGAGTAGAGCAACATTCTGATCTCAAGAAGCTACCGGGGAGAATTGGGCAGCCCAAGAAGAGATCTTATTTTTGATTAAGATAGGAGCTTTTCTTTTTCACTTCAGCCTGGGCTGATTGCCAGACCATATCTTCCTGAATCAGGACTGCTCTTGAAGCCAAAGGGTGATTTCTTCCAGGGCTCTGCAAGAAAAATGATCACTTACCTAACCTAAGAGGTCCACGGACTGAAATGGTAAGCGACACCCTGATATTGCTCTATATAAAACTTTATACAAGATAATAGTGTCTATCTTATCAATAAGTAGAGTGGGAAAATTGTAGAGAGCACCATCCTAGTTAATTCTGTTCTAAAGTCATTTCACCAACAAAGGTCTTATTGGCTAGGTAAAGAACTTTGTGAGATTTAAGGGTTTAAAACTCGCTCCTGGGGCTCCAGGAGCATGACTGTTCCTATGGGGCACAGTGGAATCCCCCTCAGCGGCCCATCGACCCTCGAGGACTCGAGAATCCCTAACTCATCTCATTGGAACTTGGAAAATCCCCAGCTCAGTTGATTCCCAACCCTCAGAACAATTAAATCAGCCAACTGGAAATTCTCCCAAGCCCTGAATGTGCTTTTTATTATCCACTTTACTGAATATTAAATGTAATTGTATTGTGCTGATAATGCTGTTCCCCTGCAAACCATTGATTAAAAGAAAAGCATAAGTGATAAAACTCTGGACTATCATTTCATATCTTTGTGTTCATGGATTTGGGACACTTGGTTCAACTTTTGTGAAATAGGGAGGTTTTTAAAAGGTTTCTTAGCTTTGTTCATAAAAACAACATCCTGGATTCTTATACCTAGATTCCAAAAGCAACCAGATCAGTAAAAATAGCCATTCTACAACTGAGGTGGGCGACCGTGAATGTAAGTTCCCTCGTGAGCAACGGCTCAACCCCAGCTGCTAGGTTGGGCGAGTTACGGGGTGAGATAAGGATGTGACTTACAGATGAAGGTCGTTATCATATCTGGGTGAGTCACCTTCAACACAGCCTTAAGTTGAACTAACCTAAAGTACTCTGGGTAATACTCAAGTATTAGGTTGAGTTTGTCATAACCCCTGGAGGATAGGCTGCAGTGGGGCTTTTGCCATAATTCCTGTGGTAGCTCCACTGGGTAGAAAGTACAGGAGTGATTCTGACCAGGAGCAGGACAGGAGCAGGAGTCATGTTACCAGGAGCGAGACAGGACAGGAGTTTTTTTTTTTTTTTTTACTCTGGACCAGGATTAGGACAGGACAGGATTTTTTCTGTGGGGACAGGACAGGAGTGAAAATACACTCCCCTGTTATCCTCTAATACAGCGACACACCGGAGCTCCAACAGACAACACACAGTCATGGGAAAAAGATGTGTTCCTTCTTTAAACTCTACAGTTTTATGTTGCAAATATAATAAGTTAATTATTTAAATTATTAAACTTCAACCTCAAGTCTACAAAAACACTAAACAGATTTCACTTTATCAGATTACAGTTATTGAACAAAAAAAAAAAGAAAGAAGCAGAAATGTGTGTGAAGAAAGACAAAGTCTGAGCTGCTGATCATCAGTAGGATTTCCTCCATCAAAGCAGGTTCTTTTCTAATTGTGCTGCTCTGGTATTTTATGCTAACACAATGCCAAGCAGGAAATACATCAGCTATGACCTTAGAGAAGCAACTGTTGTTACCAATCAATCTGGGAAGGGTCAAAGGTAATTTCCAAACTACTTGGAGTTCATCATTATATTGAGAGAAACATTATTACTAAGAAGAAAACATTTAAGACTGCTCACAATTTCCCCAGCAAATTCACCCTGAGGTCAGACTGTGCAATGATAAGAGTAATGGGCTCCAAGTCAGACTCTGCTGTCCTCAGTTAGTGGGTTTACGATTGTAGGACACTTAGACCAGGTTAGCTAATACACCCTACAATGAATTATTCAGGACTAGTTCAAGTCCTTTTTTTTTTTTTTTTTTTTCCATTTTAAATGGCCTCCCTTCTCACC
>JARVGQ010000737.1:14070120-14080283 GCA_031762355.1 Hypsolebias martinsi | reverse complement strand
CAACAGGTGGAACAGAACTTAGAGAGGTGGAGGTATGCAAACATCATAGCCAGGATATCTAAATAAAGCCTCTGTCATGCAGCGTAACAGGAGCAAATGAGCTTAAAATATTTGAAGTGCTGTAGCTGAACACCTACAAGCACAAGCACAGCTCAGTGGAAGTGTGATTCCTTATTCACTCCTTAACACATCAGTAGCGTTGGAGCAGATGAACCTGATCTGATTTTAAATTATGAAAAACCCTAAAAGAAGTCCACATTGAAAATGATGTTGTCACCTCCATCACAGGGAGTAAAGAACGATAGGCCTGGCAGAATCAAGAGGGGTGAACCTTTCTAACATGTTGGGTATTGAAATGGTATCATGATGCGTGTACACTCATTTAAGCATCTTTATCTTATCACCTGCAGACAAAAGGCAAATGGATGGCAATTTATTTTTGTCTATCTGTTCATTTGATTGGTGTGGTAGCAAAATATCTCATGAACCCCTAGATGGACTTTGACAAACCTTTCAAGAAGTTACCATTGGTTGTACATTTACAACTGATTAACTCTTGGAGTCTTCCTAATTTAAAATGGTTGCCCTGCTAGTCATCCTTAGCAAAAACAAAAATTGCTACAACCCAGTTGCTTTTAGAGATACTGAGCTAAAATTTGAGGTGGTAGTAGCAGCAAGTCATTCTCAATACATCCTTTCAGCTCTGACAGACCACATGAGATATGGCGATACTGTATGAGACTGCACATAACTTTACTTTCAAAATTGTACTGAAACGGCCATAAGGGTCATCTGGCATGAAAGGCGATGGGAAATATGGGTTATTTTGAGAAATGTTAGGCTCTTTAGTTTGACTGAACATCTGTATTTAAAACACCTGCATGAGTACACCATTTAAACTCTGGTATCGGTATCTTTAATTTAAACAAGAATACCGCATACGCCACATTATACGCCTGCCAACAACTATTGTACAGCAATCTATAGCAATAGCCTCGACAAGCAGACATAACATATAACATATGACCTTGATTTGTGACCTTGACCTGTAAGCTAGGATTATAAAAACTGTATGTGACACTGTCTAGTGCTGAAGCATAGGTGCGTAAAGTTTTGTTAAATTATCTTGAGCAGATTAGAAGCTATGAGCGGGACAAGCAGAAAAGGTTTACGGACAGAGACTAATATGTCCGCATTTCGACAGGCATTTAAAAAGTGATTTTTCCACTTTGAAGTTTTAAAAACTAGATATTTTGTTTTTGAAAACAACAACAAAAAGATAAAGGAAGTTATCAAGGTACCTGACTGTATCTAACAGAGTTAAGTCAGGTCCTCTGGACAGTTTTTTTTTTGTATTGAAACATTTTGTCTTTCATCGAAAAGACTTCATCAGTCCAAGGAGCCACAACAAACTCTGTCCCACAAGCAGCACACTCACATAGTGGGTCAACCAGTTTGATGGTGCTATGATGGTTTCTGGAGTCTGCTCTCTCCCTCGTTGACTTCTCGGAGGCAGCCATGACCAAAGTTGTTCAAACCATCAAAGTTCATGCTCAGTAATCGAGGTAAACTTTGGCCATGGCTGTCTCAGAGGTTTTGATGGTGGAGAGGGCGGCCTCCAGAGACCATTTTATAACCATCAAACTGGTTGACCCCACTATGTGAAGGTGCTATTTAGATATAAGACTGAGTTTGTTGTGGCTCGTCAGACTGAAGGAGTCTTTTGGATGAAAGATGAAAAAAAAAAAGAAACCGTCCAGAGGACCTGACTTAACTTTGTTTGATAAAGGAAGTTTGTTAGCTTTAGTGTTTATTTGTACATTTTGTACAATTTTAATTAACATTGCAGCAGAAGAGGACGCCTGATGATATGTGTGTGTTTCGTCCGATGCCACTTCTTTCACAGAAAGATGAAAGCTAACAACCATGTCATGCTAAAAGGGCCACTCTCAGTGTTTTTGCAAATGCAGAGCCGTTTGCGGTGTCCTAAAGCACACGGCCAAATGAAAACACCTACACACACTCTGACACACTCGCAGTCAAGGCCCGGGGGTTTGGCATCCAGCTGAATGTGTGTTTTTAAGGTCATCACTTAAAAGATGATTCAGCCTTATCTCATGATCCCCGTGGCCCTCTACTATCTCTTCTATTTCCTCATCTCTTCTCTTGGTGCTATGCCCCTTGGCGACCATCACCTCCTTTTTCCTCTTTTCTATTCCGGAGCTTTGCTATCTCTGCATCCCGCCACCTTCTCCTTCCCCGCCTATCTTCACCGCGTTACCCTCGCCTCCTCTGACTTCGCTTCGTTCCCACTCCATATTCTCATTTCTTTAATCGTTTCTTATCTATCACTCACAGGCCGACGGGGAAGAACGAGGAGAGGGTTAGGGAATGGAGTGCTGCGTTCCCATGCCACACAGTGTGATTGGTGTTGATGTGGTGATGAATAAAAAAAAAAAAAAGATTTGTAATTCAGACTTGTAAGTATTTGCTCAGTTTTGCTTTTCTTTGTCTTGTCTGTCCAGATAGGGTGGAATAAAGAGTCAGCATTATGTGGTGCTTATAAAAATATGCAACAAGCAGAATGTGACTGTGGATAAAGCAACATTTTAAACCAAGTTTTGGTACGTTGTATTGATTTTTTTTTCATTGTCTTTTACAGTATGGTACAAAATGTGGAGGGGGGGAAAAAGTGCTGTGCAATTGGAAAACTTTCACAAAGGAAAGTGGCATTCTTTGAAGGTGCCATGCATGTCAAGGCTTTAAACAAAGTGCATGTCTTGTTACAGCTCAGAGAATATGTTGAGGATGACTCTCAGCTACTATCACATGCAATTTTAGCCTAATATATTCAAAATGACCGATTTATAGCTATTTTTGTGTTCACCTGGGTTGATAAGCAGTGGAGGTCATCTTGAATCAAACTGATTCCAAAAGTGAATCAGTTGTAGATGTAATCCAATGATTATTTTCTTAAAATTTTATTTGGATCCGCTTGTTGGGTCACAAGATATTTTGCTAACAGATAAACAATTTGCACACCCAGGAGACTGCATTATCGCCTGCTTTCATGTTGACAAGAGATAAAACTTCTAAATGTCAATTTTTCATCAGTTTTATAAAATGCTACAAGCTAACTAAATAAAAACCCACTTTTGTGCCTTTAAAACAGACCATATTTTCCGCCGTAAACATTGCACCGCCCTATAAGTTGCATCAGTCCAAATATGTCTAATAAAGTGGGAAAAATCCATAAATATGCCACTTCGCCGTATACGTCGCATCTATTATGCGTCACTGCTGACAACCCGGAAATGTGGGCCGGTGTGCCAAAAATTGATTGGCTGCCAAATGGTGGCCGTGGGAGTGTGTATGGGAGGATTTTAACAAGAATTTAACGAGATTAACACTTAAAAACAATGATTTGTCTGCTCGAAATTATAGGAAATGTGTGTCTCAGTTGAACTTTTGCTTAATAAATGCACTTTGATGGTCAAATCAGCTAGCTGTATTTTCAAAAACCGAAGAAGCGGGTCAAAGATAATGGATGATGGATCTTTATATAATAAACAACAAACTTTGATTCCGTTTAGATTTTTTATGGCTTGTATTATAATTACCTATTTTTCTGTCAACATGTGATCTGTGTGTACTATGAGGTAGAGCTGTCATTTCTAACCCATCCCAACCTGAAAGTTCAGACCAGGCCAAAATAATGAGCTGGATGGGCAGGCCAGGTCAGTGTCGGGCTTTTGATTGCGTCAGAGGACGTGTGTGGCTGACGATCCAATTTGGATCACCAGCTGCCGCTGACTCTTATTAATAAACAATAAATCTTATAGCTTCCTTTCTTTAAAATACATTTTTAAATCATGTCAAACTGATTTGCTTACAAAAGTAATAAAAGCTTAACCAAAAATAAAGTTTTTTTTTTGTCAGTTTCGGGTTGGGCTCTGAAAAAAATGATAAGGGTTTGGTCTGGGCTGAGTCGGATTTTTTTGGCCCAAATGCAACTCTACTAAGGGGAGGGGAAACCACAGCCTGAATCTACATTTAGTGCACAGTCACACATGTACGGTGCAGTAGGAGGGACAAATTAAGATTTCTGAGAAGCTTGCAGTAAGCAGGCTGGTAACTGGTGGGAAATGAGTTCACAGTCATTCTGGATTGTAGCCACCATCAGCTCATAAACTGAATGCAAATGCAGCAGACTTATCTGAATACCCTGAATTCCGGACTACCGCGCACCCGAATATAAGCCACACCCACTAAAAAAAAAAACAAAAAACAAACAATTTTGTACATATACAGGTCGCGCTGGTCTATAAACCATGGGTGTCCACGTAACATGAGATACATACACGAAAAGATTTTTAAAACTTTTTTGTTAAATACAGAGTGGAAACATACACAAATACTTATAGTAAATATTTTTTTCTGGACTGTGCCTGTAACACAGCTGGTGAAAAAAATTAATATATACAGGAGCCTACCAGGAAGTAGGTAAGGAAGTAGTGATCACTATCTTCTTCTTTCTCCTGCGCACTTGAGCTTGTGCTGTCAGCTGGAGCACCACTTTAAATGCACGATTCACATTTGTTTAAAGTGGCTGCAAATCCTTCTTTGTGCCCCCAGTGGGTGGAGAAACTAAGTCCCCCCCATCCAATGTGACCTGTTCAGTAATTTCATTGGTCAGATATGTTTTAACCCTTTTTATACAGGTAGTCTCATTGAGTCACGAAGACCTCCCCCCCAAGAGAGACGTGTAGTGGGCAGCTATGTGAGCGACCGGGTGTGAAGAGATGAAATGTTGTGGTGGCATGAAGCTTGTTACCCTGTCCAAAAAATAAAATAAAATACAATTTTAATCCATAAATTAGCCAAAGAATTGTTTACACTGAGGAGTTCAAAGCGAGTGAAAAAAGTAGCGGCTTATAGTCTGGAAATTACGGTATATGTTTGTGGATTTGGTGGATGTTAGTCTGAAGCTCTTTTCGTAGACTAATTACATCTTACTGGAACAAAATAAAAATAAAAAGATGCTCAGGTAAAGCTGGTGCTTTCTTTTTTATCTCATGTCAAACAGAGGCAGCTCTGTAGTGTGTTGGTGTATGCTTACAAAAACAGAGTCAGGGTCACAGTACAATTAGAACAGTGTTGGTTCGAGCATCATGCTGAATACATTGTCCACTACTTTACAGTGACACACCAACTCAGCTCTGTGACTACCTCTGGTACTCTTCAGGGAGTCTAAGTGTCGGACTGACTTCTACGTTCCTTCATTTCACACATGACGCTGCAACAAAAGCAAATCAAATCCATCTTAACAAGCTCAACATACCCACTCTTCAGTTGTTGTTTTTTTCCAGGATCAACTACCAACATGGGGTTCTTTAGGAGGAATCAGAAGGACCAAAATAGTTAGTTTAATAGTTATGCTAACCTAGTCTGATGAATTGTATGAAAATATAAATCTGAACACTTTTTCTTTAACGTTTCCATTATTGACTCAGAGCTTTTATATTCGCCTTTCATCATGAAAAATAACGTTCTTAAAAAAACAACAACAAGATAATAAAGAAATATTTATTGGTACGTACTTTTTCTGCCACTTACAAAAACTTTTTTCACGACAACTTACAGTGTTTTTTTCAGTGACTTTGTTTTAAGCCATATTTCTGCTCAGCGTCTCCATCTGCCTGTCTCATTAGGAGTGCTGTCAGGGAGTAGCAAACACAGCCATGTGGTTACTATGGTGATTTTGTACTGGAGGGTGAGAAGTAGTGGAAGATTGTGACAAATCAAAGCTTTTTTAAAAGACAAACTTCAAAATTACTGTGAATTACTTGTTACTGATTTTCAGATTGCCTTTATTCTCTCAGAGAACGTCCTTGTTGTTGTGTGACATTATCTGCATGGTGGCAAAGTCTGTATTGTTCTACAGAGAGCAGACTGATTGCTGTCTACCCAACCACTCATAATACACCACAACCCAACTTCACAGACTTATCAAAGCTATCACATACAGAAATATGTATGTTTGAAGTTGAATTAAACTGTCTTGTCCTGGAAAAACAGCTCCGAAAAGCTGCATCTGTGCAGGCTGCAGCACATCAGTGTTCACTCCATACACCTTCTCCCCACCGGACCCTCCTAAGGCTGCCAGTGACGCCTGGAGATATGAGAAAGCGGCAGAGGAAAAGTTCTGCTTGTGACCCGAGGTGGGAAAGTGATGGCAGCCCAAGGAATGGAGGCAAATTGTGTAGGGTTTATCCTCTGAGCAGTAACACACACACACGACTCTGCTCTCTCTTCTATCAGCAAACCTCAGCTGGGTCTGATGGATGAGTTGGAAACACACCAAGGACTCCAGTGGCTACCTGCTGTTTCCGTAGAAACACAGCCTGCATGGCAGCTCTACCTTCACACAGCTGGAGGTTTCAGTGTTTTTTTTTTTTTTGTCTATTTGTGCTCACCCAGTTGGATTCTAACAGCGCTCTATGGCAGCAATTACCTTTAATTATTTCAGGTGATTTATGTGCACAAAAGCATTGAATGGGCAGTGGTAAATTTCCATTTGAGGTTAGAATGAGAGAAGTAGAGGATCGATTATATGAGGAAGCAGGTAAATACGTCAGGAGTGTGGATCAATGTTCTCTAACAATCTGTGACCTGTCCAGGGGTGTACCCTGCCTCCTGCACAATGGCCATGGGCATTGGGCACAAACATTCCTGACATGACTTAAAAGTGAAAAAGTGGGGAAAGAAAAAGAATGAATGGGTGGTTTAAGGAGAAAAAGGCTTTATGTAAATCAGATTGTCCTAAAATTTAAAGGAGTGGGTGTATTGTTGGATAACAGCATTGCAAAAACAACAAAAACACATGCTGATATAAAACCTTTTTGACAAATGTAATTACCGGTATTGGCTCAACTGTTAATATGCCATGGCAACACATGATGTGAAAGTTTAATGTGACCTTTTAAAAAAATGTTCTTGCAGGACGTCTTTTAAAGTCGATAAGGTGGAAAAAATGTATTTTTTGTGGTAAATTGAACACTTTGTTTATTGTTTCTTGTTCAGTGGTTGCCATTTGCAGTAATATGCTAAACGAATGGGCAAAATCTCAAATGTCTTTCTTTTCAGTAAAAATCAGTTGACAGATAGTACTGTAAAATCATTTGGGGTACAATTCAATGCAAATACGGCAATTCAGCGTGACAACGATTAAATACGACTTGATGACTTGCCTCAACATCATTTCTGTGTAGTCTTTTGTTTTCATAGTCTCATTAAATACAACTTATACACATCTAGTAACATTATTGACAAGCTAGAACAATATAGGTCTAGTAGAGTGCTGTATGAATGGGTAAATGAGGGCGCATATTGTAGTGTAAAGTGCTTTGAGTATCTTGATCAGATAGAAAGGTGCTATATAAGCACAGTCCATTTACCATTTACCCAGTGGATTTGCAGTATTCTCTGGCTGTAGTTCTGATTAGTCAATCAGTGTCTCTTTTGACTACAAAAAAACCGAGTGGAACAACTTTTCAAAAAACTTGCCCCTTTAAGGCAGAGCTCAAGAAGTACTATTCCTAAAGTGTAGTGTCTATAATGCAGAATTAAATATATGTGTAGCAGGTGAGTGTTAAACAACTTATATGAATAATACCATAGTGCCTATTCACTTGTATGTGTACATACAAAACAAATAGCAGATGGTGGGGGGTGTTGTAATCACATATGGTGTACATTTGTTGATAATGTAGGTGTTCACATACCTGCAGATAGTGGAAGGTCCTCTCCTTCAGCTTACTGTCCATGGGCACTAGAGCTTTTTCATAAGCTCCACCCCTGGAGGAAGGATAAACCTCTCTGGCCTGACTCACTGTCATGGCTGACCAGGTGCTCCTTTTCAGAGAATGACCGTGGTGCCCATGATGTCCTCCTCCCTCACTTCCAGCTATAGCCATAGTTGTACATGCCATGCACTCGCCAGACCCAGGTCCGCCACCACGCTCTTTTGGTTTCTGCATGGTGAGCTCCTGAATAGCAGCATCTAGGCTCTCGTGTCCACTGGGATACCCCCGTCTACCCCCACTGACCAAGAAACTGCTGTCGCTGTCCAGATTGTCATCAGAGCTCCACCAACCTGCCGTTCTGCTACGATGACGTCTGCCCGACTCGTGCCGTGAATCTCCACTCTTGCTACGCTCTCGAGACTTACTCCTCCTGGTAGAACGAGACTGGTGGCCAGAGTAGTGGCCATCCTCTCCTCCACTCCGGTGTCCTCCCCCTCTTTCACTTCGGTAGTCTCCTCCTCCTCTCGTGCCGTTGTACTCTCGTTTGGATGGTGCTTCCAGTGAATGGGACTTTGCGAAAAGGCGCTGAACAGAATTGACCAAGTGGCGAATACGCGACGGGCTTTCGCTACGTTGTTCAGTGCCCCCGCTTGCAGTGCGCTGGTACTGCAATGTGTGGAAGCCATCTGGGTGGAAGGGTACCTGCTTCTCAAACTGGTCCATCAAGTTAGGGGGAATGCGGTGCATCTTCCCTCCATGGCCTGAGGATAGGCACTCCTCGCAAGAGTCAAACGACTGAAGAGGTGGGTGCTGGCTAGGGTGTGATCGGGGGAAGGTTCCCCCTCCAGAGTGGCTATGGGAGTGTGAGTGTGCATGTGAATGGGAGTGATGCCTTTCCAGTGCCAGAGCCTCAGCTGGACCTCCTGGTGGGTAATAATGGCCATCGCTGTGACCATGGTAGTAGTCTCTGCCCAGGCCATCACAGTCCTCAGGAGCACAGTGGCAGGGGCCTCCTCCACCACCACCAGAGGAGTGCTGAGACATGCTACGGCTGACATGATACCCTTTCATAGGCGCCGGACCATGGTGGGCAGTCCGGGCCGAAAGGGGGCGCTGTGGGCGTGACAGGGTTGCACCGGTCTCACCTGGAGGCAGAAGAAAAACAATTATTTAGCAAAGGTGGGGATTATAATCTATTTTTGATACTTTGCTATTGGGAATTTATAAATATCAGAAACGGATTATAATTCAATGTTTATAACGTCATGTTGAAGAGCACAGTAGGTGGAACTGATGTGGATAGCAACCAAACCATTTTTGACCAGTGGTAGCTACAAGTCACTGCTGCTATTCAAGGACCATTGAGTGAGAAATGGCCACGTTACCACATACCTTGAAAAAGGTGAAGCAAATTACAAAGCCCATTGCAACTTTTATTGTAAAAGATTTGCATCTGAATTCAGTAGTTTAAAACCAGGGCTGGCGCATGGAGTTTTCAAACTTTGGATTACTCTTTGTTGACGATACTAACACAGCCATTCCCACACTCTACAACGAGATCAGAAAACCCGGAAACACTGATGAAGGCGAGTAAGAGAGCTCCAACTTGTGATGCATGGACATCCACTGCCACAGAGTATGGCATTGCTTTTCTTTCTTTTGTTCATTTTAGTTCCTACAATCTTGTTTGAACTACAGTGGAAAGCAAAATAATTTGTTTAAGTTTGAGACTCTTTGCTCAGGTTTTAGCTTGAAGTGTGGTGGATGCACCAAAACTAATTTATCTAAGTCTAATGTAATCAGCTCTTTGAAGGGACGCAACTTAGAGAAACAGTTTATTTCTGTGCAGATTGCGGAGATCTGAACATCTATTTTTATCCACTTCTTCCTTTCTGGGTCATGGGAGTTGCTGGACACCCTGGACAGATCTCCATTCCATCGAAGGGACACATAGAGACAAACGAGACAAAAACTATTAGCCCCTAGGGACAATTTAGAGTTACAAATCAGCCTAATATGCATGTTTGTGCTCTGTGGGAGGAAACTGGTGTACCCGTAGAAAACCCACACATGCACGGAGAGAACATGCAAACTCCACTCAGAAAGGTCCCCGGCTGGGATTTGATCCGGCAACCTTCTCGCTGAGAGACAGCAGCTCTACCAACAGACACAGTAGAAGAATAATACAGGTAACCCCCGGTTTCCGGCGTAGTTCCGTTACACTGGCCCGGCCGGATACCGAATAAGCCGGTTACCGGGACCGGCTCCCGGTGCGGCCGAGAACGAAACTAAAACCAACATGGCGGCCGTCACGTCTTTTTAAACGCCTTATTTACAACCTAAAACACCGCCAGCATA
>JARVGQ010000737.1:13947835-13958450 GCA_031762355.1 Hypsolebias martinsi | reverse complement strand
TGGCAGAAATGAAGATGCTGAGGTTCTCCTTAGGAGTGACAAGGATGGATGAGATTAGGAATGAGATCATCAGAGGTACAGCACATGTTGAACAACTGGGAGATAAAGGCCAGACTGAGATGGTTTGGGCATGTCCAGAGGAGGGACAGTGTGTATATTAGTAGAAGGATGTTAGAAATGCAGCTGCCAGGAAAAAGACCAAGAGGAGATACTATATGTGGATGCAGAGAGGACATGGAGGTAGTTGGAAAGAGGACAGAGGATCCAGACGACAGAATGAAATGTAGAGAGATGACTCACTGTGGCGACCCCTGAAGAGGGAAAAGCTGAAAGAAGAAGATAAGTCTGTTCTACTTACTAATACTGTAATGTAAAATACAAAAGAAAACATGTTCTTTAAAGATTTGGTTTTACAATATTTGTTTCACCTCATTGTTTTTTCCCCCCCTACAATTGTATTTTAGGGTATTGCATACAAATTTTCAACATAAAACCCTGACTGAAGCATCTGTCAACTTGACCTTTGAGTGGAATGGCATCCATGGTTTAAATAATGACATGACAGAAGATCATTTTAAGGGTTAAAGGAAATTCATTGTACTTTGTATAAATGCACTGTAGTAAACTAATTATAGCTTATATTGTAACATTGTTATTATTTTGAGATGTTTTTTTCTCACAAGATTGTTGAACATATTCATAAATCCAGCAACTCAAGAGCAACTTCCTGCAACTCTCACAAAGAGTATAAGAACTACAATGAACCTTTTGAAACCTCTTGGAAGTTCTCTTGCAAATGCTGTTTGCAATTTATCGCCAGCTGTCTCAGCCCAGTGGGGCACTACTGTCATACTCATATACACTACTACAGAACTTTACTTAATTATTTACTTTTTTCTCCATTTATTAAAAATATTGTCCAAATAATTCTAGCAAAAACTCTGAAATGCCCATGGTGCAAGAACATTCACATTAACAACATACCAAGAAAAGATTCTTAGCTTGGCTGAAGATGGTTTCTTTCAGTCACTATTATTATGTGGAAGCAGAGCCACTGCTCCCCTGCTGGGTTGGTTCAGGCATCTGGTAAGGGTGCCCATTGCATACCTTTCCAGGTGGGTTTTCCAGGCATGTCCAACAGGGAGGAGACTCCAGGGAAGACCCAGGACACAGACCCCACTCTCGGTTGGCCAGGGAACATCTTGGACAAGAGCTGGAAGTGGTGACTGTGGAAAGAGAGTTTGCAAATTCCCTGCTTAAGCTGCTGCCTTTGCCACCCAACTCTGAAACAAATGGCAGCTGCTGGATGGATGGCATATCCTCTCAGGGTTGAACCATTTCAGCACTTGATTAATGTTCAGTGGCAAAGGGTTCGCGACATGGCAGGTCTCAAAGTACAAAAAACAACTGCTCTTGATCCTCCTCCGACTAAAACAAGGCTCTGATTCTGCCAGCAGATGTCACTAAATGTGACTGTAGTTTAATGAAAGGTCTTTTTTTCCCCGGTTGTGACTTCAGTTTGCCCGTGGATTGTCCCCACTGGACAAAACAAACTGATTACCAGCTAGACTCAGTCTGCTTTGGGGCATTTTAATTTGGTGGGACTTTTTGGTTTACCTTCATATAACTGTCATCAGCTGCTAATGTGCACTTCCACGGCATTGCTTCCAGACGGTTTCGATCAATAACTCCTGTCAGGCAGTGGCTCCTGGGACACACACTAAACATAAAGCCTAACTTTGACACTTGATTTGCACATAGAGAATAGCAACAAAAAGAGAGATGGTTCTTGTTTTGAGTCTCAAAACCAAATGAATGAAAAAAAAAACTATAGGGTTAGCTTGTAATGATCTAGCTTCTCTTCTCACAGGGGTAATATTACAATCCCTGTCAGCATAATGGGTTTAAGAAAAAAAAATCCAGTGTTGTACCTATTAAAAAAAAAAAACAAGCAAGCATATCATTGAATCCCAGAGCCTATACATCATGGAGCTTTGACATCTTTACAAGCCAAGCAGCAGAGACAATAACACTCCGCTTTCTGTACTGACTGAAGATTTACTCTTAAGACTGATCGAGTGAGAGGCATCCTTAAGCTGACCCCTGCACACACACACACACACACATGCACACACAAACTCACATTATTTATTGCTGCCTTAGACTTGGCAGCAAAATTTCTCTTTGACATTTTTATTTTCCACATAATTTTACCATGACATGACACATGACAATAGTTTTGGCGCTTTTTGTATATTTGTACTACATTGATGTTTATGTATTTCCGTGTTTTTAAGTGTATATTTATTTTGCAAATAAAGCAAACAATACTCATTAAGCCCTAAAATATCCACATTGGTTGCACTCTTAGAAAGTAGTGAATATACTGTAATTGTTTTTTTAGAAACCAGGGTTAGTAGATCATATTGAAGCAATACAAGCTGTTAGCAGTGCCATGAGATTGCACCATTTGCTTTGTGTTATATGCCAATATAAATGTAAATAGCTGTTAATGGTCAGTGTAGAACTTTTTTCCTATACTTTTTATTTTGTGTTTTTTTTTTTTTTTTTTCTATTTTCGAGTCTTGATGTTTTTCAGTTGGTCTACCTATCTCTGCCGTCGCACACCTGGTCCCAATCTACCAATCAGCACAGCTGCCTGTTTGTCACTGACTTGCTCAGTGTTAATAAAGTCCAAGTTTTTCAGTTGTTTGTCAAATCATCATTATTGTTGTCATGTTCATTTTCATTGTCTCATCTCTGTTAATATCTTTTATTTTTGTCAAATAAAATTTTTTTTTTCACCTGCTAGTCTTTGAAGTCTTGCTGCATTTGGGCCTTCCATTCTTCCACACCTCACTACAGCCTCTTTGTTTCACTTTAGCCTGTTAGCATTTACTGAATGGCATAAGGTGTTAGACCTAAAGGGGCAGTCCTGCTAATTTTGAAGTTTTTCTATCAAATAGTTATCAATAGTTAGTCTATTTATAGCAGTAACAAAAGTTATGGAGCATGGAACAACTCATTCTCAAAAATGACACACCGACATGAAAGAATGCTCAACTAGCAAATATTAAACCTCTACAGTTTTGCCTGGAAGTGTTTAGTTTGCTGTTGTTTTCTCAATAGAAAAGCACCCATGTTGCTGCATGAATGTGTGGTATGTGTTTAGATCTTCAAAAAACTGTTGTGTATTGGCTAATGGTACCAATGCTGCTGAATGTATCAGTCCATCAAGTCAATCCAAAGGTTTACTCAGCTCCAAGTGGACTGCAACATTCAGCAGCCTCAACACTATCTGCCTATACACACTGTTTGTCTGCTCTAGGCTTCCATACATTTATGTAGGAGCTAATACAAATGTTGAGAAAACAGTCGTATAAACTTGTGGAGCTCCTAAATAGCAAGGACATCACTAAATGTTCTTACTATTTTCTGTCTATGAATGTTTCTGTGATCTTATTTTTATATATGAATATTTCTGTTCAATCTCCAGAGATGACTTCGGTTGTGACTTGGTGCTATATACAGTGAATAAACTGAATTGTGAATCAAATTGAATTGTCTGATTCATAGCTAGAAAAAGATGCAAGAACTAGCGTCGCTGAGCTGGACTGAACCAACGCCTCGTAAACTGTAGCGAATATTTTTGGAAATAATATTTTAGTTTGTAACTATAGCACTACAGTATTTGCACAGGATTAGTTAGGGACCACATTTTATTTGTAATAATTCTGGATGTTGTATGTGTTGTTAATACCGTGCGAATCGCCATGTCAGTAATTTGTAAAGTAAAAATTTCCCCGCAAATTACCTACTATATTTTGCTGAACTCTGAGGTCCTGTGATAATACTAATCCAATGCGAATAGGCATTCCTGTGATTTGGACAGAAATGGGTGGGATCCAACATGTAATGAGACAGTTTTTGGACAGGTTGCAAGTCCATTTCAACCTGCGGGTCAGCAGACACGCGGCGAGGTCGGTGACAGGTTGTCGATCTGAGCTCAACGTGGCTTCTTTTACCTCTTAAACCGGCCGGTCGGACCTGCCTCCTCTTCAAGAAGTAGATTAACACAATTTTATATTGTGCATTCTTATTTAGTTTTCTTTGTGCTGATTCGTAAAACCGCATCTGAGACCGGCCCGCACATTAATCACATTATTATGGACCGGCCCAGTCATGACAATGCAGCGCATTAACGTTAAATCTTTAAGATGTCTGTAAATTTCAGCTAAGTCTCAGGCTTTGGTTAGCCATGTGAATGTGCCACATAAAAAGCAGACGTTGGGGATAATTTATTTATTACATGTGGTCCCAGGGCCGGCCCAAGACATAAGCAAAATAAGCAGCAGCTTAGGGCCCTGGGTCCACTAGAGGAACCCCCTAAGTGGAATTTAATATATATATATATTTTTTGTAATAATTTCTATATGATTCTGTTTAACATTTCAAGTTCAGCTTTTAGCAAATTTTTGCATACATTTACATAGTTTTAATAAACAATTATTCAACTTTAAATTTATTTTCAAACCATTTTACGTGATTTCAAATAATTGTTCGTTTACATTATTTAAGTATTTCCTTAATATTTAATATGTTTTTATTTAATTTTGTCTGTTTTTGCACAATTTAATTTGTTTTATGCATCTAATGTATTTTATCTGTTTGTTGTTGATCTTACATTACAAATTATTTTGAGCATTACAGTTGCAGTTCTGAACCAAAGCTAATAAACCATATGACACGTTTGCTGTAAAACACATTGCATACTGGTGTTTTTTTTTTTTTTTTGCTAGAGTTGCAAGGTGTTTATAACAGGTGAGCGAATGATCTGATCATCTGACTGTTTTGATTGCAGTAATCCCTATTATTAGCAGAAATTGAGGGCCCTAAACCAAATTTAGCTTAGGGCCCCATGGAGGCTTGGTCCGGCACTGTGTAAAACTAATCCTGTGTGAATAGGGAAAGTAAAATTAGACTCAATAAACACAGCTTTGGCCTTATTGATGTCAATGATATAATATTATTTTAGGTAATAAGAAAAATAGTGAAACTAAATTAAAAGTTTTGCTCCCATTTTAGCTCCATCTGCACCATGAACCAGGTGTCTCTGTGCATGATGCTTACTCAACAAACTTGTGTTTCACACAGAAATACAGTCTGTTTTCAATTTAACTGGTCTTAATGTGCATGATGCTTACTCAACAAACTTGTGTTTCACACAGAAATACAGTCTGTTTTCAATTTAACTGGTCTTAAAGTTCTATGTAACACACACAGACCTGTGCAAAAGGGACTCAAGTTAAAAAGTTACAATGAAACACTCACTTGAACTACAGTGAAAATGTTGATGTTTTAAATAGAATTGAACTAGCAACCTCTTCTGGATGGACTCAGCCATGACAACTCTTCAGACTCAAAACAGTTCAGCTGCTGTCTGCCCTCAGGTAAGATGCTGACTACTCACAACCACTCCACAAAAACCTACTTCATGAAATCAATGCGTTTTGTTGAGCACATTAAAGAGCCATTCAAACACAGACATGTTGCATCAGGGTTTAAAAATAAACACAAATAAATATATTTTAAAAAAATCCAGTCTTTTTTTTCTTTCTTCTTCTTCTGTACAACATCTCTGGTACTCAGTGTAGATGTTAGGATATTTCAGCGGACACGTAAAAAATTCATCAGATGTAGTGGAGCATCCACAAACGCTGTACATTTACGGACCATGAATTTAATTATTAAAAGCTGTGACAGCCTATTAAACCACTTCAGAGAGAATTTTCAGTCCGAGTCAAAGCGCCACACAGACGTACCAGCTGACGGCGAACCTAAAAGTGCTTTTCATAAAATCCACAAAACCCCGTCATGTCGGGGAATAGAGAGAAAGTGTGCAGAATGTGCAGCCTCTTTTCCTACAGGCGAAGGCTGCACTACATCATTTAGTGGAAGCCAAGGTGATTTAATACTCCTGCTATTATTTATTCATGTGAAAAAAACAGAAACATGGGCATGATTTGCAGCCTACCAGTGTTCTTCTTCCAAAGCAACAAAAGCTGTCAAGTAAATGGATCGAGTCATTTGTCGTCAGAATTTAACCTGTGAGAACACACCTGTCTCCGAGTTGATTTTTTCTCCTGCGTTTTCTTTCCCAGATAATGACTGACAAAAAGAAAAGACTCCAAAGGCCTGCAATCTGGAGAGGTCAAGATGTGATGTCGTAGCTCATCTTTAAACTAGAGAAACAGCATTTCCTGTGAAAATGTGGTGTGAATGTCGATTGCTGAAGGATTAATCAGTTAATTAATGAAAAATTGAGGTTTAATCGCTAAATTATTAATGCAAGTTGAATTTGAACAGATGTAATTTACTGAAAGCAGGTAAATAAAGAAAAACCTTATATGAAGCTGGAATTAACTGAAAAGTAGCCAAAACAGTTGATATCAGCCGAAAAGTAGCTGAAGGGAGCATAACAAATGAAAGTATTAGAAAGAAGCACAAAATGTGGAAGTTAGCAACAAAAATAAAATAAACAAGACTATGCAGAAGAAGAGTACAAAGTAGAGGAAACACATTAAAAGTAGCTGAAATTAGTATAAAAAGCTGAAATTTGCACAAAGAAGCTAAAAAAAGAATGAAAAAGCTGAAATTATATACAGTATATTAAAAAAAACACTACAAGGAACAGAAAGACGTGACAAAAAAGCAGATCAAAAGCTGAAAAGAGCAATAAAAGTGAGGGGTAGAGGTAGAGCAGCCGACTTGGGTCCAGAAAGTCGCGGTTCGACTCCCAGCCATGTCGTGGTGTCCCTGAGCAAGACACCCAATCCCTAATTGCTCCCTGGGTGCTCAGTAGCTGTCCACTGCTCCACCTGAGTGTAACTCAAGTGTGATGGGTTCAATGCAGAGTATTTTCATCATTGTATGGGAACGATGACAACACACAGTACTTGTACTTACAAAGGTATCAAATGGCACTAAGTGTTTAAAGGATGTGACGAGAGCTTCTTTCATTTTCAATAGGTAAAACATGGCCGGAAATGTTAAATATTAAAAAAAAAAGTTAAAATTGCACAAATACTAAAAGTCATGGTTGAAATGTCCCAAATGAGCTGAACGTTTTGATACGTGAATTGTTGAAATAGCACAAACATGTTAGAACCAGTTAGTTGCCGAGAAACACGCATCTCAATAGTGTGAATGTTTGTGAGCGACACCTGCCACTCCATAACCGTACCTGCATATCGGAGGATAATCTAACAGTAAATGATGAGACGTGTCCAGCTGTGAAGAATGGATTGAAGCCGGTAATTTGACTTTAGGATTAATTCCCACCACCACACACAAGCAACCAGCCCCTCCACCCCCTCATCCACCGAGCAGCAGAACACTGGGAGGCGTGACAGCGCCGTTTCATTACTCTCTGTCAGCCGATGTCGCTTCCCTCCGAGCCGCTCATCTGCAGACGCAACGACCAAAGAAAAGAGCAAGACGCCGCTCTGTCAGGATGAATCACTGTCAGTGCGTCAGATGAAGGTGTGCAGTCAGGTACACTGACCCAGCCTCCTGTTTATAATCTGCATGTTGGAGCACAGTGATGATCCAGGACATGATTCAATGCTTTTGTGTGTGAGGGAAAAACTAAGTCCACCCTGTGGATCTGCTTGTAGGAGAGTCAGCAGGAGCACCCCGTGTTGGAATTTTGGTCCATTCTTCTGTAGATCGTTGCTTCAGTTCACTGAGGTCTGCAGACATTTGTTTTTGCGCAGCTCTTTTAAGGTCGTGGTCATGATACATACATACATCATGCACCATTTAAGTGAGGATGGGGTCTGGACCATGGACCATTGCGTCACCTTAATCCTTTTCTTTGTGACCCTTTCTGCTGTAGATTTGCTGTTCAAGACCATTGCTCAGTTCCCCGTCTTCGCTCCATGACGGGGGACAAGAATGTGGACCTGTGCTCATACTCTATTCAGGGGTTCCCAACTCTGGCCCTTGAGGAACACCATCCTGCATGTTTTAGTTGTTTCTTGGCTCCAACACAGCTGATTTTAATTAAAGGGCAATTAACAGGCTCCTGCAGAACATGAGGAAGTAATAAATCCGTAAATCAAGTGTGTTGGAGCAGGGAAACAACTAAAGCATGCAGGATGGTGTTCCTCAAGGACCAGGGTTGGGAACCCCTGCAAATGAGCATGAAGGAGTGTGAGGGTGGGTCAGTGGTACCCCATCCAAACAAGCCAGACCTTTTCAGTCTTTGTTTTAATTGTCCTGTCATGACCTTTGACCTTTAACCTGCTAACTGAGGCCTGATGGCGCTCTTGAGTTTTTACTGTTTTCCTGCACGGTCTGACTTTGAGCGCTCATAAGACTGAAAACTTGAGGTCAAGTAAAGAGTTTCTTAATCTTGTAAAGTACACAGGTGTAGACTGAGCTATATGCAGTATATAAAGTAGAGAAGCCGATTTAGATTCTGTGTTATCATGGAGAGGCCATGTTTAAACCAGATGCTTCTTTTCAATAAATCACAACTTCAGTTTCACGTCGACGTCAGGGGGGCCATTGGGATTCAGCGCTGTTGGCAGCGTGCAGAAGAGCTCACGCCACAATTGATTTAGGAAAGAAAATCTAGGCAGCCAGCAGCGCTTTATCTCTTTTTGCATAAAAGAGAGGCTCCTTTCATGAAGAGGCATTTTTCTACCCATTAAATCCGCCTCACAGTTTGCTCCATTTTGTGGACTTTACACAGTTATTACCAGCAAGGAACAGAAATGCTAACTTATTACATGTTTCATTTGTTCTGATGTAAACAGAGGTTGTAGTTGGCAGACATACAGAGGAAAACTCAAGAGGAACTCAAACTTTAAGACGGACGGTATATTATTCAGCAAAAGGAGCGACACATAAATCTTACATATACATGTGGGGTAAAGGAAGTACCGCAAATTTGACTGTTTTGGCTTATTTCTTGAGATTGATTATGACATTTAAAATGAAAAATCGTTTTACAGAAAAGGCGAAGATAGTTTTGAGCAAACCTTTTATGCACTATTTCCACAACATCACAAGGTAGGACAGCAAAAGCTGTGTTGTGAGGCTTTTCAGCTACTACCACATCACATTTTAGCTGAATAACTGCAAAATGGACACAGTCATAGCCTTTTTGTTTTTGGTGCAGGTCGATCAGCTGCGGCGGCCAAACTGAGTTATGTTCATGAGATTAATTTATATTTTCTGAGAATTTCATTGAAATCCGTTCAATGGTTTATGAGATATTTTGCTAATATGACAAATGAACACACAGGCAAAGACGTGGGGCGGCTGTGGCTGAGTGGCTGCAGTTGTCGTCCAACGGGAAAGTTGGGAGTTTGATTCCACCAGCAGTCACATGCTGAAGTGTATTGCTCCCAATGTGTGTCCATCAGTGTATGAATGTGATCTAAAAGTAGTAGTTCCCAACACTGGTCCATGAGGAACACCATCCTGTATATTTTAGTTGTTTTCCTGCTCCAACACACCTGAATTACTTTATCAAGTCCTCAGAAGCCTGTTAAATGTGTTCATTCAAATCGGGTGTGTCAAAGCAGGAAACAATTAAAACATGCAGGATGGTGTTCCTCAAGGACGAGTGTTCGGAACCACTGATCTGAAGCACGGATTAGTTTTTGTAGAGATCTTGTAGAGTGCTGTATGAATGGGTAAATGAGGGCACAGATTGTAGTGTAAAGCACTTTGAGTATCTTGATAAGGTAGAAAGGTGCTATACAAGTACAGTCCAGTTACCATTTACATTATCACTCATTTTCCCCTTTTACCTGCAGGCAATAATGAACAGAAGTCATGCATAAACTATGGTTTTAAATAAAGACACAGCAGGTTATTTAACTAATGCAGAGAGCAGCTTCTCCTTAAACTGACATGTGTGATGGTTGCTTCAGGAACCATCTAATGCCAAACCATCTCAATCAAGCACAAACTAGAATTGCCCAGGGATGTCCCGTTTTTCACACGTGGAATGGTCGCCTCTGAGCCAGGACCTTAGTGAGAATGTTAACATCCCAGTCTCACTCTCCTATAGTTGAAAAATATTAGAGCAACTCTGAATAAACGTAAATGTTGCAGTGCAAAGACTGCACAGTCAATGTGTGCTGCATTCAGATATTAGAGTGGTCGAACAGAAGTTTATGATGTGTCCTTTCTAGTCCAATCAATTAAAAACAAAGAAGGACATGCAAAATAAAAACAGCAGACATGAAGGTGAAAACTACAATATTTTATTTGTAAATTCTGTGTAAAGCTCCTGATATATGTTATTACAAGTAAGTCAGTGTAATAATCACAAGTTGCACTTAAAAAAAAACTGGCAATAACCTAAATGAATAAACCAAGAAATTAAACCTATGCAGTACACTGAGTAACTGGGACCTTGAGCACACAATTTCGTTCCACCTCATGTACCACATGTGATGTGAATGACAGTAAAGGCCCGTGAACCTTAAATGCTGCAGGTTGTTGAGGAGCTTCTTTTAAAACATGCTGGTGAAGATTCTCAGTCATCCAGGACATGATAAAATCAAAAAAGGTTCAATACAGAAACAACTGGACT
>JARVGQ010000737.1:13859582-13869717 GCA_031762355.1 Hypsolebias martinsi | reverse complement strand
CCCCCCCATAAGCAAAACAGCCGGTAACCAAGACAGCCGGAAACCGGGGACCACCTGTATACTGATATAACTTCATTTACATGTTGCATTATGTGTTGCCTGGTTTTCTGTTTTTTACAGCACTTTGGTTGGCCTTGTCGCTGTTCTAAGTGCTCTATAAATAAAATGGTATGGTATGGTATGGTATCAAGAGTAGTTGCCCATCTCTGCCCATACTGTACTCACCTTGACCTATTTTGTACCTACTTTGGCAATGACTTTCCACTTAAATTATTTAACCTATTGCAACATATTTTTAAAACAAAGATAGGCAAATTTGGACCAGTTTTTTTCAACATAAATATATGTCATTATCATTGTGGTTTTCAAAATTGGACATTTTGTGGCTGTAGATACTTTCTGTCGTAGGAGAGTTCCTGGGCATGTGCTAACATGCAGCTCTAGTGCTCTAAAATTTATGGAATCAAAACTGAGAAGAGTTTATGATGATCTTTTGTTCAAAATTCAAGTGACAAAACTGCATGCCTTGGAAAACCATGCAAGGAAACTGAGAATCATCACAAATGCTTTGGAGACTCTCTCACAAAGGCCACTTGTCAGCTAGTCACCAACAGTCGCAGCTGACCTTCATAAGGCAGTCGCTGGGGCATCCAAAAGTTGGTCAAAACAATGAGTGAACGTCCGTTGACACAGAAAGTGCCTTGTTAGACAGCATTACCAACACTTGAAAATTTGATAGATGCCACATTGTGGGTTGAATCATGGATTTGCTCAGCATGTTGGCAATGCAGACAGAACTAAAGGTATGTTAGAGCATACACACATCATGAAGGTTCTAATCATCCAGCACAGAACACACCAAAATTGAAACATTGTACACTTTAAGAACTTTTACAGAACCTCATGAAAACCACACCAACCATCTAGACACAGGTATCGGTCTTTGCAACCCTTCTTGTCATCCTGTACCTTGTTTTAATGAGTGGAATCAATCAGAATATGAGTTCATGCACAGGCCGTATGGCATGTTGACCTGCAGAACAAAGATGGCTGCACTTGGAGTGGTGCATTTACATGGATATGGACCTATATTTAGTGGTGTTGTATAATTTTCAGCCGGATCAACAAATCTTTCCCTTTCAACTTGGATGTTAACTCAAACCCAGTACTAGTCCATCAGTTCTTGGTTGTTCTTTATTATAAAAATAAGTATAAGCTATTTGTTGCCATGGAGTGGGCTTTTCCGAAGAGCAGAGTTAAAAGGATGGGTTTAAGAGTTATTGTTGGACCTAAAACTAATCAGTCTTTGTCCAACTGTTATAGTTAGTATAATACATACAATTAAATAAAATCAAACGGCTATCACACAAAACAGCTAGCAGCTTTTCAAGAGAGCTGTCAATTGAAACAATGAAAATTATTATAAATTATTTTGGGTACAATTTACAGAAAAATGTATTTCGCTGTTGTAATAGTCTCCTAAATTAAACAACGTCCAACAATACTAATTCTAAATTGCATTTGTACAATATTTTCTTGGGGCCATCCATTTTATTTTACACTGTAATTATGCTTAGAAAATGGCATTGACTTTGATTTTACTATAAGAGAAAGTCAATATAAACATTTGTTATTGTAACAGAATATAAGTCTGTTTTTAATCATGCTATTGTTGGTTTTTGTTATTTTTCTTGACTTTAATAAATATCACATCTGTTTTATGACTTCTAATAGTGGGTTTTATTAAATAGAGGCAGCCGCTGCATGTGGGGAAATTATTTACACTGTTTTCCCAGTAATTTCAGACTCCTGTTATGTTCAGTTAATTCAAAGCTTGAAAGAGATATTTAATCTCAAACCAACACACGTTTATAAATTGTCTTTCATATCCTAATTACATATGAACTTCTGAAGTTCAGTTCCAAAGCTTTGAAAACTGCTATATTTAGTTGCAGTCATTGCCAGCCTCGAGCTTATATCGATATACTGAGACTTATCAGTGCTGCACATTATCCTAACAATGACTCCAGGCCATAAAATGTTATAAAATTACTTAATTGTTCTCTGCCGCATGACTTTGTGGCTTAATCTGCTCCCATTGTACTCACAGTAATGACAGCAATTGAGAGGGTTCATTCATAGTTAATAAATGAAATACATATTTCTTAAGATGGTTTAGAGCTTTCTGTCAGATCAGAAGTGCAGTACATATTATAATCCATCATAAACACAGTATGTGTCATTTACAGATTTGTATTTATGTTGTAAACACCTGATAATGCCCTGTTCATTGTATACTTTGTTAAAGTTCAACAACAACAAAACGAAACACTTAATTTGTACCGTCAGTTTAAAAAATTGGATCTTGTTTTTTGAAGCATGGTGTCTGTATGTTCTCCCTCTGCATATATGTTTTCTGTAGGTACGTACCATGTTTTTCCTCTGTAATTTAAAAACATGTTTGGTTTCAGTGTGACTATATCACCTCTTGCCCAATGACCAATGGAGATCAGCACCAGCTTCCCGTGGCCCCACACAGGAACAGGTGGGAAAAGAAAATGGATGGATGGATCAAAGTGAGACAAGAACAGCACAGTTCTCAGGAACTGTCACATAAAGCCAAGAATGTTTCTGTCATTTTTGAAGAGTATCACAGGTTGAGAGCCATACCTTCTATCTGACTGAGTACCAAGGGGCAGTGGTTTTGTGTCTGTTGGCAAATCTCTTTTAATGTTCAGTTGTCCTGAGGAGGTTTGCCTTGGTTTCTCTCTAGAACCTATGGCATCTCTGAAGGTGGTGTTGGACTGATGGTACTAAGATGTCTGCCTCCTGACTAGGAACAAGTGGTGGAGCGTAACAAAGTGAAATCTCAAAAGGAAAGTACCCTCAAAAGGAAATATTTCCATATGCCCACTAGACTGGGGATGATAGTCTGAGGTAAGTCTAAATGAGGATCCTATAGTCAGAAAAAGTCTTCCATGCCTGGGAGATGAATCATGGTCCTCGATCTGAGACAATGTCCACTGGGATGTCATGAAACCAGAATTGAACATTTAATTGTTCAATTAATTGAATGATTAACTGAATATTTAATCAGGCAGTTTCTAATGAGAAAGGTAACTTGGGGAGTGGGACCATATGAGCAGCCTTTGAAAATCTGTCAACTACAGTAAAAATGACAGTGTTAACTTCAGAGGATGGCAGACCAGTGATGAAGTCTATAGTGATGTGGGACTAGGAATGACTAGGGACAGGTAGGAGTTGTAAGAGGCCAGCAGGGTGTTGGTTTCCACCGTTGTTACATGTACAGATCGGGTGGGCTAAAACAATTTCCTTAATGTTGGGAACATTCCTTAAGGTTCCTTAATGTTACTCATATTGGGCCACCAAAAATGTCAGAGTGAAACTCAATATGCGGTTAGTTTTGGTATGACAAGTAATTTTGGAGTTATGGACCGACCCACTGCAAAACCTGTTTTTTTAACAGGCTCGGGAACAAACAGATAATTTTGAGGTCCTGTACGTTGATCAGGTTAATTCCTGTGAGCAACCTGAATCACCTTTTCAATTTCCCACGTCGTGACTCACATTGTACATATAGGTGATAAGATGTTCTCAGCCAGCTTGGAGCCATCTGAAACTGAAAACTGACAGGACAGTGCATCAGACCACCTACTGTAACTTGACGGGCATTAAGTCATTTGACATTTTGTAGATAGGCTATGTTCCTATGGTCAGTCCATATAATCAAAGCTTGTTCAGCACCTTTCAATCAGTACATCCATTCTTCTAAAGCCAGTTTTATAGCTAGGAACTCACTGTTTCCCACATTGTAGTTTCTCTCAGCTGGAGATAGGCAACAAGAGAAGAAAGCACTAAGGTGAAGTTTGCCATCAGTGTCCAAACATTGACAGAGGACAGCCCCAACACCAGTATCTGATGTGTCGACTTCCAAGATGAATTGTTTCTTTGGATCATGATGATAGCGTATAGGTACAGATATAAAATGTGTTTTTATTTTCTGAAAAGCAGGATTAGCCTCAGAGGTCCACTCAATATGTTTCAAGGAGAATGTTTGGGCCATAAGAGGCAGAACTGTTTGGCTATATTTTCTTATGAACAGTCTATTAAAATTAGCTAAACCAAGAAAACAGTGAAACTGCTTGTGGTTCTAGGGTACTGATCACTCAGCTACTGCTTTTATTTCTTCAGGGTCTGTCCTCACCTAACTACTCTCAAACATGAACTCCCAAAATGACACAGGGGTGACATGAAACTCACCTTTCTCAGCTTTGACAAACAACTGGTTTTCCAGAAGTCTCTTAAGATTGACTCAAACATGTTTGCTGTGGTCTGTTTAGAATCATGGGAATAGATGAGAATGTCATCCAGATAAACTAAAACAAAAATATAAAATAAAAAAAAATCCCTCAACACGTCATTCACCAGGGCCTGAAACACGCATGAGCATTTGTTAGACCAAATGGCATAACTAAATATTAAAAATGTCCTGAGGGGATCTTGAAAGCTGTTTTCCACTCGTACCCCTCCGTTATCTGGACCAAGTTATAAGCATTGCCAAGGCCAAGTTTTGTAAAAATCTTTGCTGAATGCTTAAAAAGAGTCCATGAGTGGTAAGAGACATTTGTTCTTTATAATGGTCTGGTTGAGTCCTCTGGGGTCATCTGGTGTAGGCAACCTGCATTGGTTCTCAAGACAGGGGGAGCAAAAAGGGATGGACACTGGAAGTGAATGGCTCCTGGGGTTTGTACTACTTCTAGTGAGAGCATTTTCTCAGTCTATTCATCTTGATAGCAAGATGAATGACACTGTCAAATGAAACAGAGTCCTCTCTTGTGGCAATATAGTCCTTAACTTGCTCTGATAAGGAATTTGAGAAAATTTCTCTTAAAACCTCTTTACTCTAACCGGTCTCTTCTGCAGCAACCTGGAAGGAGACTGAATATTTGGCTGCTGACTGCTTGCCTTGTTTTATGAAGAGGATTCTTCTGACAGCTGCCTTCTAGTGGAGAGGAATATCAAACTCTTGTTTGAAATCCTCAAGAAACTCGGAGTAAGTTAATCTATGGAATGGGTGTGAAACAAGGTGAGGCTTGGCCCACGTTAAGGCTTCTTCTTTCAATGCGCTTATAAAAAAAAGTTATCCTGGTTGTTTCCAAAGCGTAAGTAACTGGAGCACGAGAAAATACAATTTTACATTGAAGTAGAAAACCAGTAAACCACTATGGCTTTCCCTTAAAAGTTTTTGGTGGACAGACTGTTAAATCTTGTGTAGACATGAATATGGTTGCACAGAGTCGCTTGGAGTAAGAGGTAACAGGGATGCAAGCGCTTGCTTTAGCAGATACAGCGTGAGTCTCTGATAATTTCAAATCAAATTAATGTTAAACAGAAAGGCTGACTCTTATGGTGAATAAGTTTCCTGTAGGTGCTGAGGGAGAGGTGGGAGCATTCCAGGACCATGCGAGAGAAACAGTGGAGAGAGCCAGACATTTCTGGAGGGAGGAATGATGAAACCAGGAATCCATAACTCAGGCAGGATCTCAATGGTAAGATACACTGAAAATTTAAAATAAAATCACAAAGTTAATTCCTTATTAGGTGCATCTCAAACATCACTAGAAGTTCTAAAAGGCTGTTATTCACCCAAATGAACCAAATGCTCCAGCGATGGCTTCTGTAGAGAAGGTTGTTTAATTGGTAGAGAGGAAGTCATCAGCTCATCGACTGCAGCTGTGAGGGATCTACTCCACCCGTCACTCTGGAGCTGTATGGAGGAAACAAAAAGAAAATACCGGCATCCTCATACAGTATTTGCATGTTTAGATTACCCAAATCAGCCACCCCAATCTTTTCAGAAAACTATGCATTCTACTTTTCATTTTGCTTAAAAGTATAGTTTCCTCAACTGATTGAGGTGGCTAAAGATTTATCTGTGGTGGCCAAGGCCACCATTGTCCACCCCGTGGCTCTGTCATTGCTCTTGGCGGTTGATAAAATTGTTCCCTCCACTCGCCATTATCAGTCACTGCATTGCTTCTGACGAGCAAAAAAAAAAAAAAAAAAAAAAAAAGAAACTAAAACTTCCTTTGCTTTTCTCCACAGTGTTAACGCCTACCCACTTGAATATATTGCACTAAAAACAAGGTTGACTTACATTCCCTGTTCAATTCCAGTGCAGGAAAAACAAACACTATTCAAATCCCTCAACAATGCGGGACATCACCTTGCTTGCAGCTTGTTGAAAGTGATGTTATTCAGCTGCCTAGTTAATACTTTACTATCTGACGTGTGATGTTTTCACAACCTGGATGTCTAACCTACTTAAATATATTTTCAAAACTGTAATTACCACTCAAGAATGTTTATGTTTGCTATGTAATAACTTGGAGGATACATAATGAATGCTTTCTGTGAGATAACACACTTCGGTTTCTCACTGGGCTGGAACTGTCAGAGCTGTGGGAGACACAAAACTGCAAGAAAATTTGCTAACTTTTAGAGCAGGGCTATTCAACTAAACTGCTCAGGGGGGCATAGTTTCTGAAATCCAGCAGCTCAGGGGCCGGACATCCAGCAATTACAGTCATTATGTGAATAAACCAAGTATCACAATGATCTGCTACCTTTTAAATTAGTTTGCTTTACTGCATTGAATCATAAATGCAAGAAACAGAACCCAAACCACCCTTTCCAAAAATATATATATTTTTAATGAACTCATTGCTGAGCCGGACTGAAGTCACGTGTGGGCTGGAGGTGGCCCATGGGCCGCCTGTTGAATAGCCCTGTTTTAGAGTCTCAATAGACAACAGGTTTGCACAAACCATAAACTTTTGTTAATTTTATGAATGAGTTTAAAATTTCAGTGTAAGACCAGAGAACTGAGAACCCCTGCAAACATTTTTAGAGACTTTTCATACTTCATCATAAATGCTGGTCACAATTTGTTGCAGCTGCCGCCCAGAGAGACGTTCTCACCCCGAAAATTTGCATCGTGGTCAAGAGTTCAACTTTTCTTACAGAAACTAAAAGAAACACAAGCTGTATAAACAAAATACTTTATGTAATTTAACATCCAATGTGTTTTATTGTATTTTTCAGACATCTTATAAGGAAATTGTCAACTTAACTGCATTAAACATCACCTTTCCTGTATATATTTCATGTCTAAAAATGGTTTTAGATTTAAAAGTCAGTGTGAAATGTGAGTGATGTCATCTTGAAGGCAAATAAAAGTCCATTTTAAGTTTCACGCTTTACTTTTAGTTTACTTTCTGTTTGCAGTGGGCCCTGGTTTTATGGTTAAAGGGTGCATAAGTGCTAGAATAAAGCAACACATTTGCCCCAAACCAAACTCAAGCAGAATGTCAAGTTTCATTCCTTTGTGGAAAGAGAAGCTGTTAATTGATTTGACATAGCTATACTTTAGCACCACTGTTTGATTGTCAAAAAGCACGTCCTAAAAGTCCTGGGAGAAACAATAAGCGAGGCTGGTTTATAGTGTTTATTTTCTACAGGCCATTTTCTCTTGTGAGTAATACGTTATTTCCTGCTTTCAATAAAACAGACGCAATTATTGTAGCAACACTCATCTTCTGAGTCAAAGCAGAAAATGTCTAATTGGATGCTTCTTTATAGACATAAATCACTCGAGCTCGGTGCATCACATCGCTCCCTTTGAACGAGTGAGACATCAAAAGAGATCATTTCTCCACGTTTGCTTTTTCTATTTGCACAAGGCGCAGATGTGCAACAGAACTGAACGTCAGTGAGCTGAAACACAGCCAGCACGGCTGCTGCAGATAAATGCTGCGTGAGTTTCCAAATTATTCATAAATTGTTTATTTTATTTTTTTTCAGAGGGATGCGGTAAACTTCTGATTCATCGTTCTGCAGCTGCAGCGTTCCACAGAGCTACTTCAGTCGGCGGTGGAGGAGTGCGAGGCTGAGAAACCGAGACTGTCGTCGTGCTCGGTGATTCCCCCCCTCCTTCTGTTACAAAAGAGACTCGCAGCTCTCTGTCTCAGCGCCTTTCTAGGTCAGGGTGATCACAGCACTGCAGCAACACACTCGCACATCAGAGTGGAACAAGAACATGTGAAAACAGACTTTAAATGCATTTATGTATAAATAGAAACAGCAGTTTGATGTCATGTCCACTTCTCTCAGGCCTATGATAAGGTCCCTGTATCATAACAGCATTGCACAACTCATCCAAGGTCAACACTGAGCACACCCGAGCACATCGGTTTTATTTGATCATACTCTTCGAACTCTTAAGGTAAAGAATAAGGCAGAAAAGTTTAGTTTTTTTGATTCATTGTTGTCTTCTCCGGTGCTACATTTACATATCTCATACTTTTCTTGAAAACTTCATCCCCAGTGATGTATGATTCCTCAAATTTAGAAAACTTCTCCAAAAATATACAGCAGTTCAATTTTTTTGAAGTGGGTGAATGATGAAAAGTGAGTGTCTTCCTGGCAGTAGACACTTTGGAAAACCAGGGAGAGAATCAAACTAATCCCTACTTGGAAAAAGACAGATTCATAAGCGAATAGCTGCCAGATCGACCATTCAACATGTTATTGTTGAATTTTGACCGTCTCATTTTTACGTCCAATTGTGCCTCCGACTGGGGGACAATTAACACGAGGCTGTAAAGGATGCGTCGCAAAAGACTTCAGATATCATTACAACTGGAACAGTTTTCAGTTCTAAATAATTATGTGAGAACTTTTCCCTGACTTTCTAAGCGGAGACTGTTCAGACGGCTTTCGACAAGAAAGATAGTGACACGCTATCAAATGAAACTCCATTCCTTAAAAATACAAAAAACAAGAACACATTTTTAATTTAATGACATAATTAGTTGAGAAGAATCCATTTATTTCAGCACTAAGGTATCTGTTAGGGGCTGAAACGGATCATGAGGGTAATATGTGACGTTTTCATTAATAGTGACAAAAAAGATGAAACTGAATTATGAGCAATAAATAATAAAAGACAGTCACTAACTTAATCTTTTTAATCTACCTGTCCTTTCCTCACTGTTTTCCAGGTGATGTGTTTGTCCAATGTTCATTACTTCCGTTTAAAAAAGAAAAAAAGGCTGTAGGCAGGGTTATTTACCACTTTAATATGTAAATGTCCAGAGTCATTGCCGTACAATGTGACTCTTCTAAGTATATTACAGTCCAGGCCTTGTCTGACATGAGAAAACTTACTGCTGTGACACTGTAATAGCAACATTCAGCCCTGCACATCTCATGAAGAAGAAATTTGTTTGGCGTGAACAGACCTGTGTGTAAGTTTGCATTAATTATAATGCATTCGACAAACTGCTCTTTAAGATGACACTTTAATATAAGAATCATGGCTGATGGGTGGCAAGAAATCAGAAGATGTGTAGAAGTCTGACCATTCTTAAAATTTATTTGTGTATATTTTCCATCTATCCATCTACAACAGCCATTGTGTCCTAAAGTTAATAATTTAGACTTCAGAGTGACATCTTAATGAAAAAAAAAAAAGGCATGTATGAAACGATCAATGGCAATTCAAAACAGAACTAAATCAGAACAGTGATCCTGCTGATTACCTGAAACAACTCGGTAAGAAAAACATGAGATGAAATAAATACTATGAGACAGTAATCAAGTCTCCTTTGAAAACAGATTTTATTAGAAGAATTGTATTTCCATTTTAAAGGAGAGGTTTGAACATTTTGAAAATTGCTTCTGTGAAAAAGTTATATCTGCTGCACACACCTCAGTTTGAAGAAAGAGACTACATTTTATTTATTTTTTTATTTTATTCATTTTATTCATTCATTTAAAAGAAAAAGAAACAAAATTAATCAAATAAAATGAAAAACATTGAATGAAAAGGGTGCAAAAAGAAGAAAAAAGTCTTATAATATCTGCCCCTTATTTTAAAAAAAAGTAAAAAAAAAAAAAAAAAAAAAAAAAAATATATATATATATATATACAGGAATGCCCCGCTTTCCGACCTAGTTCCGTTCCAATGATCAAGTCGAATACCGATTAAGACTTAAACCGATACATGTATAATATGTACACCAGTACTGGACTGTACATGTACAAAGCACT
>JARVGQ010000737.1:13578644-13602878 GCA_031762355.1 Hypsolebias martinsi | reverse complement strand
TTCACATCTTAGATCTTATTACTGTTTTTCTTTTACATTTTATTGTTGGATGTAACTGGGACCCTGTGTACATAATTCCGTTCCACCCCATGTACAAAGTACCACATGTGGTGCAAATGACAAAACCTCACAAGACATTTCAGTGACGTCCTGTGTTGTGGCTGAATCCTTCAACTTTGTCCTGGGTCATCTCACTGTGTGACTGGGGCCTTAATCAGTTTGTGTAATAGTTGCACTATATTTAGATTGATCTAATGAGTACAGTGTGTCAGTCCAATTAACTTGTGTACCATCAGTTCAGTCACTGGAGCTGTAGGCTGCTTTTAAACCTGACAACCAAAACAACCAACCAAAACCGTATGTTTGGTCTGTTATGTTAAAAGTTGAGGTAAAAGTACAACACCCACCCCGTAACCCCAAAACCTCTAAAACAAAGCTTTGCTAAATTTCAGTTCATTTACACATTGTTCCAGTAATACCATTATGATCTCCCTCTGAGTGGAGCTCATTTTTTCCCATGCTAACAGATATGTCAAGACAGACTGGGTGACAAAAATATGTTGGAGTGTTTGTAACAATGAAATGCCAGAAGTAAAAAATCCCAGACAAGGTGAACACCTCATGTATGGTTGAGTTTGCTGAGTGGCTTCTAAAAACCTCTTTTTATTTTAACAGCTGTTTTGCTGAGAAGGGCTGTTACTGTAGAAGTCTGCTGATGCTACGTTGGAGGTATGTTAGTTGTATAAAAATGACTAGGGGAGGGATATCAAAGTAAAGTTTCCCAGCAGAACATTACGTTGTATCATGATGATTGATCCCGCTTTGAGCTAAATCACCACAGACTGACAGTTTTTTTCTTCAATAACATTGTAGAGGATTTGAAAACTGAGTGACATGAAGCAAAAAAGGAGATTCAGTAATAAGTGGAAGGGATATAAAGGCTGCGCAGAAGAAATGGGCTGCATGACATTATACTAACTGTGACAACTACTCACATCATGTAATTTTTACTTAACTCTATTCAAACTAGGCTCACACGTAAGAAATTTTATTTATCTTTGAATGCTTCTTGTGTGCTCAAAGAACAGCAAATGTTTTTAATTTTTTTTTAACAACCCAGTTGCTTCTTTTGAACTTGTTTTTATAGGTATGGTTTTGCCATTTCTGCTAGGAAGTTTGGCAACTTTGTTGTTTTAGACACTTTGAAAACAAACACACTGCTTACGTAATGCTACAACGGGCAGTGGCATGAGAAATGCTCTCATCAACGAGGCTAAACCTTATTAAAGCAAAGCAATTTTAAGATAAGCAAAAAGTGGCCAAGAGTGTTTACGATGTGTTTAAGATGGCCAGATGTGCACAAGATGGTGCCACAGATGGCTGCCTCATTGCAGAGCTGTTTAGTGCTTGTGTTGCTTTGGTTGCTTGTGATTTTTTTTTTGTTTGTTTGTTTGCTCTATCTGATGTAAACCTTTCACACACAAAAATATACTTTATGAATGAAATAACCAATTAATATTTTACCAGTGTTAGAGCTTTTGGAAACTTAATCATATACTTTTCTTGGGAGCAGATGTGTCCCTTTAGATGCTCCAGAGAAGACACCAGTGTGGTAAAGAGCTGGTGTTCTGCTGAAACTCCAACAGAGAGGGTTTATTCAGCTCTGCTGTGTTTTCACCTACAGAGCATTCACTGTCAAACCAGCAGAACTGAAGTGAAACTGTACCATGGACCTTCTCAGCTCTGCAGCTCTGTTTCACCGAAAACTGACTGAAAAACATACTGCTCACCTTTTTTCTTACCTGATTTTCAGCTGTTCCGATTTGACTAAATCAAAGCGGGCAGGTAAAAGGAAAGGCGGTGAAAAACTTGTCAACATCAGTAAATATTGGTATATGAATGCGTTTTGTTTTCCCTATTTAGAAATATGTTTTCTCAAAAGCAAACCTTTTCATTCATCTAAAAAAGTTTAGTCTGATCCTCTGGACATAAAAAAAAAAAAACACTTAAAAACACATTTATCAAAAAAAAAAAAAACTTTTAATTCATCATGAGTGAAACTGTTACTTTTCTTTTGTTATGCTTTAACTCATCTTTTTTTTCTGTGTTTTGATAATGTTTGTTGTCTGGTTATGTCTTATGTACTTGTATTAAAATTGCCACCAAACGATTAGATACGACTTTAACATAGTTCCATAAAACTATCTTTTATCCATTCTCAGCACATCTATTTTTGCTCAGTAATTGCTCTCCTCATTAAATATATTATCTGGTTTACTTTTTTTCATTTATTTTTATTTATTTTTTTTATCAGCTCTTACTTTTGATTCCTTTTGGTTCCAGTTTATTACAATTTGCTCTTGTCTTTTTAAGTTGACTTGGTTTACTGACACTTAGTTATTAAAGTTTTTTTTCCCTACCAGATCCATTGCATACCTGCATTTAAGCTCAAATCAGCCATGTACCCAGCAGGCAATCTAATCTTGTCTGTGGTGTAACTGGGAGGCAGTAAATTCCATGCTCCAAGATGAGGTTTATCCATGTGACTTCCATCTGACCATGACTTATAGCTGCAGTCATAACTGCAGCTGATCCAGGTAGTGAGTGCTTGACTCAGGTGTGGTGCAGGGCTCAGGTCATGACAGTTACTGTGACAGTTGCTGAAGCTCTGTTGGCTCTGAGCTCTTGTGCTGCAGCTCTCGTTTCCACCTGGAAGACTTTAAACTCCTTTTAGAGGATGAAGCAAACTGTAGTGATCGTGCCATGACAAGCAAGATAAGCTGCGCTCATAAGGAATATAGCTGGCAGTGGTGGACCGTCATGGCCAGCTAAGCCTTCTCTGCTGGTCAAAATATAATCAGAACTTATATTTTAATATACTTTTTATATTTAAGAATATTGTTATAGATTTTCTGTTCATTTCATAGCTTTTCTTATGGTTGTGCAACTTCTAGTAGAATATTTTTATAGAGCTTTTCTCTTATCATATTTTGACCATCATCTATTGAGGGTCAAATAAATCTGCTTCAAGGCCTTGATAATCAACAGTGCAGGCCCCTGAAGCTCTAAATAAAAGTCAATGAAATGACTGTTTGATCAATCAGATTTTTATTAACCTTTATTTAAACAGGTAAACCACACTGAGACCACAGATCTTTTTTGCAAGAGAGACCTGGGCCTACGTTGAGTTGGTGGCACCAGGGCCTTCTAGCATGTTCACATCAGTTGACTGGATGGTAGAGAATGTGCTGGTCAAAGCTAGAAGACTGCATCTGTATCATCCTGCACAAGGTAAATGTCGAGCGGACGCCCTCAGCCCTAAAGCAAAACACGACAGAGCAGACTCAACTGTCAGCGTTCACTTTCATGGCGATAGAAAACGACTTATTGTTGAAACGGAAACTCCATGATGACATGGGACAGAGGAGCTGAACTCTTCTTGAAGAAATAAAGGAGGATGGAGTTTGTTTGTAGACAAAACTTTTGGTGAGTAAATTGCATTTTGTTCAAATGCTTTATATTTTTGTCAATTTATAACCTCTATATTGCTTTTGGTACCTGTGTATGTGACGCAGCTGCAGTTAAAGGAAACGTGTCATGCTTATGTTAATTGGGTTTCTTACTTTAGTTATGTTCTTGCTACATGAGATACCTGTCTGTGATGCAGAACCATTTCATTCCATGTTTCTGTGTATAATTGATGGCTTATGAGGTGAAGAGGTGGATAAACTCTGTCAGGACACAAGTGAAAGCAGCTGTAAATTGAAGAGACTGCCACTGATAGCTGGTCAATCTTGGTGATAGATCTTTTCAGATTAACAATTTCATCCAGGTCCACTTGGAACAATGACATTTTGTTCAACAAAACTGAAGATGCAGGTGATGTGGTGTGCACTACAGCTCAAGTGTGGATTGTTAGATGGTGTAGTGTTGAGGCAGGGACTGTAAACAATGCAGACGATGCTGAAGTAGACTGAAGCTCTTGTGCTTTGGCTGTAGTGGCAGATGGCCTCCAGGCTCAGGTGGAGTGAAACAGGCAGAAGGTGTGCCTTAAACAAAATATGAAGGAGTGCACAACTTGGAGCTGTATTCATCGAAGAATGAAGACTGAGACTGGGGTTCAAAAGGCTCTAGAATAATAATCAGAAATTATTTGAAGCAAACCAAGAGAACAAGAAGCAACATTTAAAGAGATTGAAAATTGAGGGAAGCCATGAGTAATGGAAAGAGTGATTCATAAAGAAATGCAGCGGAGCTGATTATAGATGAGAAGCAGGTGTGAAAGTTTGTTGAAAAAAGAAACTGAAGAGATCTAAAATATAAGGACCAAATGAAAATCAACAAAGCAGAGAGAAATTTCAAAACACTAAAACACTAGCTCAAGACCCTGCCACCATGACAGTACAGGGGCATTTTTGCTAATATGTATACAGGTAGTCCTCGGGTTACGACGGTCTCATCTTACAACGTTTCAACGTTACGACGCATCTCCCTTATTCAGGTTACGTGGTTACGTCGGCCTTACGTTGTTTTTACATCGGTTTTACGTAGGTTTTTACTTCGGTTTTACGACAGTTTTACGACGTTAAACGTCGTAATGCGGCAGTGCAGCGGCAGAAGAATACAGTACGTGGTGCAGCGGCAGAGGAGTGCGGAGGAGGACGGCGTCACTAGCATCCCAGTAGGCCATTAGCCCTTCATTATGGCTCCCAAAACGCAAGGAGGACTCTTCTGATGGCAGTGCATCGAGGAAAAGGAAGGACATCACCATGGACTTACGTCAAAAATCGGTTTACGCGCTTGGTAAAACAGGTACGTCACATTTATTTACGTACATTCCGACTTACGTCAAATTCGGTTTACGCCGCCGCGTGAGAACGGATCTAAGTCGTAAGTCGAGGACTACCTGTACAAAAACATTTTGGCTATTTTAAAAATCACATTTACACAGAACAAGACAAAGCAAATGCAAACTCACACTTGACAAGTCATCAATTTGAGCATAATTAAAGTTAAATAAAATTGAATCTTGGGGAAACGCAAACATGACACCAGTTCTTACAACGGAAGCCATGTAGGTCCCTGTCCTTTTAAAAGTGGAGAAAAAGTGTGGAACATAAATTTACAGATACTGATAGTGGAGGCAGTGATGTAAGAGGGTGAGGGTTTAAAGCTGTGTAAAGGCAGTTCTGTGCAAGAGGCCTTTTGTTCTCTGTGCAATGTGATACTGTTGGTTCATAAAAAAGCACTTCAATTGAGTGAATCTATTGAGTGAGCGAATTTGATTTTATTCCAAACAGCATCTCTAATCCATATTCTGCTCAGGTGTCACCAAAGATGGAATTTAATTAATGGACCTCATCAATCTCTTATAACAGTCTCAGCTAAGAAAACTGTTAAAAAGAGCTGTAAGAGTCAAACTAAAAAAGGGCTGCTGACTCACATTTGCTCTTTATATCCCTTTTACAACAAACCCCCACCTGAGAGCGAGGTTTCCTTTCACTACTCAAAGTCAGTGAGTATCTGTAGCTAAGATGACACACTTTTCTTTCTTCAAAAGGCTCAGATCCACCCCCATCCCCTTGATACAACTTAGATATTGTCATAAATGTTTTAGAACCAGCGGTGTGATGGGGAAACAAAGGGGGGGTAAATATGTTACTGCCTGGAATGGGAATAAGGTTTTAAAATATGTTTTGGTGAAATAATCAGCATCGTAGCAGCTTTGTGTTTCTGTTTACACTGCGGTCACCACCGCTCTCCTCCCTTCCAACAAACAAGAGCATGGCGGCATGCAGCAGAGGAATGATAATAAAAATAGAGGATGGGGCAAATATATTTTGCATATTATTTTAAGTAACTGTTCAAATTTCATTTCAGAATGGTAATCCACAAAACAAATATGTAGAGGCATATTTTAGAAAGGGGGGGCTCCGCTCTCTTCAATTTCCTATTGTGGTGTTATGCCGTGTGTTTGCTCTTTGTGTCTGTTTGAATTGATTTGCACAGCTCGGCAGACAAGGGCTGAATGCTCAGACCAAGAATCCATAATTTCATATGATCTGATAGTTCTGCATTATTACATTGATTTTTTTTTTTCTCTTCCCCCTCTCGTTGTGTTGGCGTTAACAAACAAGCTGGGAAACCTGCGTTCAAGGAGCCAAAGGAGAGCAAAAAGAAGCGTTTTGTTCAAGCTAAGGTGATAATGTGGAGACAGGGACATGTTTGTTTGAGGAGGGGGGTTATGTTTGGTGTGGTTTTTTTATGAGGGGGTGTCTTCCATCTGGCCTGTTTAGCCACAAGGCACTGATGTCTGCAGCTACACAATATTCAGGACTTAACACACTGCTTATCAGCAGTTGGGCAAGTGTACTTAATGCCCATACCAGGCTCCATGGCTGACTGTAGATCAGCAGATTAGATGAAACCAAGACATCTCCCCCCTGTGATACTGGGAGGGAGAAATAAGGCGCTTTTTTTTTTTTTCTTTTCTGAAACTTTTAGATAAATGGTTCAACTCTGTTATCAGGATTTCTTCCCCAAAAGTCCTCCAAATGAAGGTGTTCGGTAGAACAACATTAAACTGTCATTTAGCTATGCATTTATTTGTTTGTTTGTTTTAGTGTTGTTCTGTTTATGTTTTATGCTACAAGTGATTTAAAAACGCTTTGCGTTCGTTTACAATTCTTTTCTTCATTCAAGGTGTTTGTTTTCCAGACATACTGTAACCCTAACATTCCACAATAATTACATTACCTTGTTCAAAATGTTACTTACTTACACTTATAACAACAATAATAATAATATAATATAGTATTATTATTATTATTATTATTATTATTATTGTTCATCCATCCATTATCTTTTCCTATTTCTTTCATTTTGTGTCATGGGGGGTCACTGGTGTCCATATGCAGCAGTCACTGTGAGAGGTGGGAGGCACCTGGACAGGTCTCCAGTCCATCACATAGAGACAAACCAGACAAACATTCACTCTCTCACTCAGGGACAATTTAGTTACCAATCAGTCTAACATGCATGTTTTTGGTCTGTGGGAGGAAACCAGAGTACCTGGAAGAAACACATGCATGCACGGAGAGAACATGCAAACTCCACCCAGAAAGGTCCCCGGCTGGGTCCTATCCGGTGAACTTAGCGAGAGGTGGCAGCACTACCAACTTCACTACACTGCTGCCTTATTACAGGTGGTCCTCGGTTTACGTCCGAGTTCCGTTATAATGGCCCGGCCGGATACCGATTTAGACTTAAACTGAAACTACTCGCACGTGGCGGCCGTAAACGCGGATTTTAAACTTAAACCGAAACTGAAAGCACATGGTGGCCGTAACGTCTTTTTAAACACGTTTTTTTCAATGTAAAACACCTAGAACGTACTTAGAACACCGTTTTAATGTGATTCCAAGCAGTTAGCTAACACAATACCCTAAAAAAAAAAAAAAAAAATGCTGCATAAAAAAGGCAACGTGAGGTGTGATGACATCACTGGGGCGGCGGCCGTAAACTTGAAAAACCGGGAACCAAGCCAGCCGGAAACCGAGGACGACCTGTGTGTCACATACTGACTTTCATTTTGCTGTGTGGCAACATCTGTGTGTAATATGTTCTTTTTGAAAACAGGGTTGTCACATCCAAATTCAAGATGGCCAATACCATTTATGCATGTAAACCACCCCCCCTATAATTTTAGGAAACTGCTTGTATACATTTGTATTTTGTTTAATCTTTTTTTTTTCTTTTAAAACAAGAAAAAACATTTTGACTGAACTGATAACAGAAATTGCCAATCAAGACATTTACTTTGAATCTCATTTTGAATACTTAAGTTATAAACAAAACATTTGATGTGATTTGTTAGTGTTTGTGGGGTGGGGAGATGTGTTTACACTGAGTCTTCGTAAGGAGCACATCAAATTTTGCTCAGCATCTGTAAAATAAATTAGTTTTACTGTAGCCAAATTCTATTTAGCAAGATTGAATAGTTGTGACTATCTGACTCCAAAATCAGTTGTAGACATTTATCCGATGATTAGTTTGTATGTTTTCATGTTTTTGGTTGAATACCCAGAGAACAGAGATGCAAATCTTTGCTGGTCGTTGGAGGGAGGAAGTCACCCACTTTTGGTTTCTGTTGGCTGCAGGTTGGAGAGGGAGATGACCAGATGATTCTCTCCCACCTAGGGACAATTTAGAATTACCAATCAGCCATGCATGTTTTTGGTCTGTAGGAGGAAACCAGAGTACCCAGAGAAAACCCATGCAGCAAGTAGAGAACATGCAAATTCCACCCAGAAAGGGCCCCGAACCGAGATTTGAACTGACAACCTTCTTACTGAGAGGCAGCAACTCTACCAGTTGTGCCACCATGCTGCCCTAACGTTGGGGTTGTAAGTGGCTAGATGAGTACAGGAGGGTACAAGGAGTTTGCTGAGGAGAATAATGAGTTGGTTCCAGAAATGGTTAGCACAAAGGAACAGGAGCAACATGGAGCACATGGAAATCAGAGTTAGTTAAATCTTAGGAAGTCATTAGAACTTACCAAAGTACCAAATGAGGGACAATGATCCAGCATCATCTAGAGGAGATCCAGGCGGCCTTAAGTACCAGGGTTCCTCATTAATGGAAATAACTGATAAAGTTGTGCTCTGTCCTGCCACTCACATGTGAGGCTGACAGAGGTGTCAGTGAGTGGGGAAAAAAAAAAAAAACACAGGTTGAGAGTTTATTAAAATAAGCACTTATATATTTTTTTTTCATACGTATACAATATCACATACCAAATTTAGGAAACTAATTAATATCAAGTACTGCATAGTTATTTGATTTTAAACACACCAGTACATATACAGCCCTAATGTAATCTTTTTTTTTTTTTTTTTCCAAATTATATATTTGGACTTTTATCTGGACTGACACTGATTGGGGGTGTTGCAACACCTTTCATGCCTCTTCTTCTCACAACCGTGCCAGAGTGGTAATAGGATGCTTTGCAGCAATGCACTTAACCAATGATATTTTTCTGGGAATAAACAAACAATACTCTGTCTTAAGAGGTTGACTGTTATTGTTGGGAAAAAATAACTTCACGAAAACAATTTCTGCAACATGTACTAGTTTTATAGTTTTTTTTTTTACACTGTTTACAGAGGAGCAGCAAAAAATATCAGCATTTACATCTGAGAGGCAACTTATTTTATTGCAGGATCTGCTGTTCCTCCTTTAGAAAATCCACCAGAGACGACTGAGAGAAGCTGCAACCATCTTGGAAGTTAGATTTTTGGCAATTTTCGAGCTGGGCTGGTTTGTTAATCAGAACAGGATTCTGTCTTGTGAATTACTCACCCCTCAGTACATCAGCTGGCCTGTTTCCATCCATGAATTAAACCCAGATGATCTTTATGTTGTCCTGCAAATTACCAATTACAAAATGAGAAAGAGATGAGGAAAGAGAAAATTCCAAGATGTGTGGCCTGTGTGTCCCACCTCCTCAGCAAGGCCTGGCAGTTCAAGTGAATTTTATAACCTGCTTAGTTTAATCAAGTCCTCCAGTTTGAATGAATGCATAAGTGGGGCTCTTGGGAGTCAGACTTTGCAGATTCAGGCTGCAATAGTTTCAGATTTTTGTCTGCTAGGGACAAAGACAAGCCACTCTGCCTAAAATAAGCTAGAATCATCTTGTACTTTCTTTTCCAATATTTTGATTAGCTGATAATGTACAGGGGTATTATAGTAAACTTTGACTTCCATAATCCCCTCATTTGGATTATGTTAAGGCACTTCTGGTTACTACAAATATTTCATTGTTTTTATTTTTTTATTTTTATTTTAGGTAACACCACAAACTCAGGTATTGAAGCCAAGAGATAATACTTATTTCTGTGATGGGCCGGCAATTTATCCAAAGTGCAGGATTACAAGGTCATTCTAGTTACAGGATTGAATAAATTTATACAAGAAGCAACTTATGTTCTTAAGTTCTTCTTTTTTTTTCAGTTGACACATTTCAGCAATTCATCCTCCTCCATCTCACTCTGTCCTCTGCATCCTCTGTCCTCATGCCAACTACCTCCAAGTCCTCTCTAACTGCATCCATATACAGGTATCTTCTCTTTGGCCATCCGCCTTGTCTTTTTTTTTTTCCTGGCAGCTTCATTTCTGACATCATTCTACTAATATACCCAATGTCCTTCCTATGGACATGTTCAAACATCTCAGTCTGGCCTCTCAAACTTGTTGCTTGGATGAACTTACATATTTGTTTTGGCAAAAGTGTTTCACACCTGATACCATTCCTGACACAATTCTTACCATTTAACCAGGCTTGGGACAAGCAGAAGAGATGCACAGGCTTAGAATTTCTAATAGGCTGGCTTGTGTTCTTCCGCTTGTCTTAAAACTTCTAAAATAAGCATACATCATGTTTAAATGTCTAGGCTGAAGCCATGGGTTGGGCCTTGAGTCTTTCTGTGTGTGGAGTTGGCTGTGTGATTGTTCTCCTCGAGGTTGTGTTGGTTTCCTGTTTTCTCCCACATACCAAAAATATACATGTACAGGCGGCCCCCAAGCCTCCGTTGAAAAAAAAGCCCTGTGAGCTCAACGGGATTTGCCCGGTTAAACAAAGACTAAATTAATACATGAAAATAAAAGTATAAATAACATCCACTGAACCGTTGTCTCGGTGGGATTGAGAGATAAAGATTCGGTTTGCAAGTATTTGCAAGCAATAAACAGCTTCTTTAATTATTCCTCAACAGTTCTCTGAACCTCATTATGCTAAAAGTTATATCAGGACTTTATATGCTGGAGGGTGAATTAAAAATGAACAAAAAAATCTTTCTGGAAAATGTAAGATTTGCACTACTTCTACTAAACTTTTGTACCCAGTAACCTTTGTTCTACTTTGTAAAGCCTTTTTCACAACAGAGAAAAAAGTGATATATTTTTTTATATAGCTCTAGATTAATCAACCAATCAATGCAATATTAGAGCAATGTTAAGTCAAATGAACTAGGATCTTGAAACAACGTTTTCTTGCAACAAAATTTAAACTGAGGTGCAACAGTTCCTTTTGTAAGTTTAGTTTATATTTAAAATCTGAGGGCAACAAGAGGAAAAGTAGCTTCACAGACACCCTCTAATTTCAGTCAAATACAATGGAGTGAGCCAAACCTCCAGTTCAAAGCCGAGTCCTCTCATTAATCAATGGCCCCTGAGCTTTGATGATCTCTGGAATTGATTGGCTGGCTCACTGATCATTGTCTTGGCATTAACCAATCAAACACCCTTCCAGTAAACAAACATCTGAAGACATCCAAGGAAGTTTGTTCCCAGCAAAGTCTTAAATCATGTTGGAAAAAAAATATATACATATATGAATGGAATGGAAGAGAATATCAAATCATAGGAGTGCTTAATATTTCACTGACTTGATGAAAAATGCATTGTAGCCCAGAAAAGAGTGAAAAACGCAATGATTTGGATGCATTATGCATGAGAAAGTCCACTGGCGAAAATGACACTGCACTACTGAATAATCACCATTTCACTATCATTGCCGCACAATGGGATTTTGTTATCCCTGTGCAATTCATTGGGGGAAGTGCAGACACTTTGCATTTTGTATTTGGGGCTTAACTTGTGCGTGCATGGCACACAGATGCTTGCTAATGAAGTGTCCCATACGGTTTCCATCTCGATGAATCTCACTGTGCTGCTGCAGCTCAGCCCCCCAAAAACAATGAGAAGAGCACGTGAATGAAGCAAATATTTATTTACACTTAAACAAGGGGAGAAAACACAAGCTGAGGGGGTGTTTGCAAATTAATGAGGACTAAGGGGGTCTTTTTAAAAGCGTTGGCTGCCATCACACATGGCTGCGTTTAGATAGGACACCTCTGGCCTGAAAGAGAGGAAAAAAGACAACATTACATTCACATGGCATTCTGATTTAATCACGCAAACAGTACTCACCAGCTTGACATAAAAAACATAAAGCAGCTTTCTGGCAGGATTCAAAAGTAGAAAGTTTCCAGCTGATTATTGTAATGCACATTTTGCAGGAATAGCTAAACAGCACCATATGACCCCATCTTTTTCAGAGTGATGCAGCCAGCTAAAGGAATAGTTTGGACTGTATTTATTTTATTTGAAGTGGTGTATAATGGAGTTACCTAACATGTAGTAGAAGTGTCTCAGAGCATTACCTGATTTGAGTGCCACACAGAATGTCTCTCAGAGAAGATATTTTAACAACTGGCTTGTCCAAAGTCATCTTAAAACAACTAAATGCTATCACAATTCATGTGAATACAATTTAAAAACCCTATACATAGTTTGTACTTTTGCAATGAAAATATATTTATATGGAAGTTTGGATGTTTATGCTTCAGGCCAAGGGGCTTGGTTGTTAGAAAACAAAAATGTAATGTATATTCAAACATCATTTTGTAAAAGATTGCACTGTGTTCCTGTTCTGTTCCTTTTTTTTTTTTTTTTTTTATTTTAATTTTATTTTATTTTATGTTTTTTTTTTTTGCCCGGTTAATCTTACCACAGTTTGTTTAGTCTAACATGGACCACTGCAAGTAACAAACCACAATAAATACATCATTTTGGCATGTAATAACCACATTGTAAGCTGTCCATCCATCCATCCATCCATCCATCCATCCATCCATCCATCCATCCATCTCTGAGAGGTGGGGGACACCCTGGACAGGTCACAAGCCAATTACAGAGACACATAGAGACAACCATTGACTTTCTCACTCAAGCCTAGGGACATAGTTTCCAATCAGCCTAACATGCATGTTTTTGGTCTGTGGGAGGAATCTGGAGTACCCAGAGATAACCCACGCATGCATGGAGAAAACATTCAGACTCCACCCAGAAAGGCCTCAGGCTGGGATTTGATCTGGCAACCATCTCTCGGAGAGGCAGTAGCTCTACCAACTGTGTCACCATGCCATAGCTGTTACACTAACTTTATAAAAAAATGTAAAAACTAATGTTGCTGGAGACATCGTTTGAAAGTGAGAAATGGTGTGATGAAACAGCAAAAGGCTTCATTCTGTCCTGGATTTTACTTAATATTCCCAAGAAAACAATCACAAAAATAAAAACAAAAACAAACAAAAAACAGTTAAAAAACTAATTTAGCAGTAAGACGACACGTTCACTGTAATTTCAAAAAGGTATCAATATCAATAAAATTTATACTAACCCTATATTTACTTGGTATTGGATCAAACGTTTGCATTATCACACACCACTAGTGTGTGAGACACATCTTGTTTCAGGACAACAAAAAGAAGCCTGCTCAAGTTTGTTGTTTGCTTGCCGTCTTTGAGAGATTCCAAACTCAGAATGCTTTGAGCTACTTCTACAGCAGGTAAAACATTGATCTTCGAGAACTCCTCAGAACACCTCTTAAAACAAGTCCAAATTGTCCCTGTAACTAAAGTTTAAAGCACTGAGCATGTCACTCCTATATTTACCTCTCTTTACTAGTTTTATGCAATACAAAAAATACATTTTAAAACAGCTTCCTATTGTTTTTAATGTTTTGGACAGCTTTTATCTTAGCTAATATCAAATGCATCTTTGCTGGAATTTTCCAGAACACACCAATGCTGCAACTTCTTGCTTTATTTAGATTTTTTTTTTTTTTTTTTTTGGTTTTATTGGATCTGTCATCAGCTTTTGACACAGTCGACAACAAAATTCTACATCAACTGCAAAATGAGAGAGGGATCTCTAGAACTGTTCTTAAGTGGTTTTCTTCCCATCTGGGCAACAGAACCTATTCTATGTGTAGGGGAACACCTCGCCTCAGAAACACTTCACCTCAACTCAACAAGATAAAGCGTTCGCCTCATCTTAAACAAACATCATTTCTGTGTTTTCTTTTTTTTTGTTTGAAACTGTTAAAAACAAGATTAATCTATTCCCTTTGGAATGAACAGATATTGTTTTACAAATATTGTCTTAGCTCACAAGTTTGAGTTTGACACTAATGTAATAAGAAACTGTCACTGTGTAACTTCACTGCATTATGAACTCATTTTCCCAGGAAACGGACAGACCGTTTTAATGAGCTTTTGTTCAACTGACCTCGGAGTTTCTAAAACATCGGAAATTGTAACGTTGATGTCTTGCCTTATTGAAAAAGAGTATTACCGTACTCACTTTAATTCTCATGAAGATAAAACAATATAAGAACCCTTACTTTATTCTAATTGACATTCCATTCCTCCAGGAGATGGACAGATGGACAGCGACACCTTTGGCCAAAACATTGCATGTCATTAATTCAAAGATGTCATTTCTGTTTATTCCATATGCTGAATGTTTATTCATAAAAATGTGTATTTTAAGTAATTTTTCTTTAAAATGATACATTTGTCTTATTTTCTCTTTTAAAGGAAACTTTAAGGCAGAAAACAGGACGTTAGATCTATAAAAACAAGCAAAATTTAGAACCACCCCTCTTGAGGTGAATCCATCTTATCTGTTTTACACACAGTTAAGTTTCGCTTTAGGGAGACAACTTCACTTTTGAGCAGAGATGAGAGGAGAAACCTGCTTCTGCACTGAAACTTTGGAGATACACTTCAGATTCAACTTCTTTGGGGACACACGTTGCACAGAGAACAAGACACAGACACATGCTTTGGAGATGCTCCGAAGCCTACACGCTTCTCTGGTCTTCAAAAACAACTCCAGAGACACCCTTCTGTACTTGACCTCAGAGAAGAATACTTCCTAGTGAGACATCCTAGGAAGAAAGAAACGAAACGGGACAAAATATACAGAACCAGCACCTTCCCAGAATGAACTGTGAGTAATCCATACAGTTATCCATCGAACCAGGTCCAGAGGAGGACTACGGTCGAGGTAACTCAGGAGATTTCTCAACTTACGAGCTACCAATCTGCACCCACCTGCCTGGTATCTCTGGAAACTGTTCATGGGACAACTCTCATGGTTTCACCTGTTTACTGGTGACCCTACATCACAACTTATCAGACCAACTTAGCTCACCCTACACCATTTTAACGACTTCACAAACAGAAGCTAGTCCTCTGCCTTTTACGTTTAATCTATTTTTCTCATCAAAGCCATTTGGTGTTCAGTAAATTTTTGTCATGCATACATAGTCACCAATTCTTATTTTTACAATAAAATACATAAAATCAACTGAGTTTGTGATTATTTTGGCATATCTGTGTATATTACTAAATTGATGCCCATTAAACATGACAAAAGAACTCACCTTCAGTTTACATTGTTTGGGGGTAAATAAGAGACTGATTTTTCCTCTCTAAGGAGATGTGGTGCCCACACGATGAGGATATTTGCATAATAATGCATTATTTATTAGCTTAACTCATAACTGATATTTAACAATATATCCACAGCCCCATTTCCTCTACATATGTTTGCAAATAACATACTGTCTAAGATCACTCCATTATTATATGGCATTCCTCAAGGTTTAGTATTAAGTCCTATTTTGTTCCTTTTATACAGCAGCCCCCTTAGAAATTTTATCTGTACCGGTTATAAGGTGTCTTACCTCTTGTATGCTGATGATATTCAACTGTACTGTTCCTTCTATTATTCAGATGTAGACAAGTTAGCTGAATTACTAAATGGTGTTTCCTTATTAGGACATGGCTAGCTAACAACTACCTTCAGTTAAATTATAGCTAAACTGAAACCCCGATCATTGCTCCTGAATAGAAAGTTCCTGTAGGATCAAGCAACACTTCAATTCTCTGAGCTCTTCTCAGCTGAGCCTCAGAAACTTGGTGTTCTGTTTGACCAGCCAATGTCGTTGGACAAATATTCAAGACATCTGGTAAAAAGTTGCTTTTATCATTTGAGAAATATTTCTAAATTGAAGGCAACGCTATCCCTGGTGATGACTATTCATGCTTTTATCTCCTCTCATATAGATTATGGTAATTCCCTTTTTACTTGTTTTAACAAATCTTTTGTCACTCGTCTCTAGTTGGTCCAGAATGCTGCTGCAAGGCTTTTAACAGGAATTAATAGAAGGTCACACATCACACCAGTTTTATCTTCTCTACATTGACTATCTGTCAAATTCAAAATGAATTTTAAAATTTTAGTCTTGATTTTAGAGCTTTAAATGAACAGGCCCCCCAATACATCACTGAAATTTTGACTCCTTATTCTCCATCCTGCACCCTTCGGTCTTCAGCGCTGGACCTCTTAAAGGTCCCTAAGATCTGGTTTCATACTCGATGTGACCTATCCTTTCAGGTCGTAGCCCTCAGACTGTGGAATGCCTTTCCCCTGTCTCTTTATATGACTGTCTCTGTTGATTCCTTTAAAAGCAGCTTAAAACATTTTTAATCAGACTAGCTTTTAGTTAAATGTTCTACTCATTGTTTTTAATCAGCTTTTTTTGCTTTAAATTAAGCTTGTGTCTGTATGTCTGTAAAGTTCTTTGCAAGTTTATCTATAGAATATGCTATAAATACATTTTTCTTACTTACTTGCTTTAATGCAGTTTCTTAAGCCTACAGTAGGACTCAAGTGTTAACCTATTATCTTCTTATGTTACTATTTCGGATTTCCATTTCCATGCAGCCTTCAGTCCACAAACATTTATGATTTCATGAGCTATTCTTGTTGCTTACATGAGGCATGTGGCGTTTACACTTGCTGTATAAAATGTGTGAAACAAATAAACTTGACATGCTTGATCACCACGCCCATTTTTTTATACAACATACCTGGGTTAAAAAAAAAATAATAATAATAATAAATAAATAAAATTGTCCTAAAATGTACCTTACACTTCTTGAAAATTTGATAATTGAGGACACTTATTAATTTGTGTACATCACAACTCACTGCTCTGTGACTTCAACTCATAGCCCGCTGTACATCTACAGTACTGTATATATTGACTAGCTGCACTATTCACCACTGGAACTAAACATGTATACAGCGTATATAACTCTAATCCTAACTCATAATCCTAACTCTGATCTTAATAAAGCATCCTAAATGCATCACACAATATTAAATTTAAATAAAACATTTGCTTTGTAAAAATAAAACCTTGATTGATCTGACACATTGTGCAGTGAGTTTGCATGTTGCAAGTGGTCAGGTGCAGTGAGTTGACCTGCTCCTACTCGTTTTACTTGTGTGGAATCTACCCCAGGCATCTTCATACCGCTGATTCAGATGGAACTGAAAAGTGATGGTTTTTTAAAAGATGCTTGGGCACTGCACTTTCTGTGATGGTACACGGAAAGCAGAGAAGGTGAGCACCTAATAGTCATGCTTGGCAATCAAATGGAAATCCAGGAAGTAGCTGGTTTTGCAGCTGTAAAACTGACGCTATTGGGGTGGTGGGGGGAGTCTTGGGCTGACATTACTGTGAAGGAGAGGACCAGCAGATAACTGCATGGCAAGAGAGAATTAACTTATTCTCCATTTTTTTTCTATAAGTATGCCACATTTTCTTTAAATAGATGCAAATGGGTTGACAGATCGCTGCACTCAAGTTGAATTAGTTGTAGCTTTACATTTGCATGAACATAATGCATGTTTTCGTTCTTTGCTCAGCTGCTTGCAGCACAGAACCATTCTTGCATCGCACATCAAAGATGAAAAAATTCAAAATCAGAGATCATCACCATCTGCTTCTTGTGTGGAAGCATCCAGACTCCAGATATTGTTTATTTAGTTTATTTGTTTCAAATGTATGTATTTTTTTTGCCATGAATACTTACAAAACTTTTACTGTTTGGATTTAGTTTCTATTTAATGTGATTTTTTTTTTTTTTATGTTCTTACTATTTTAAAAAAAATGTGTGTGCTTAAGCAGCAACATAGTCTACACAAGTGCATTTAGTCTTTTCTTTATTGTCATAAACAGATTTATGTTTAGAGTGACAGTCATCCTTGAATGATATTTAAATTTCTGAAAGTTATACTTAAAGCCAAAATAACAAACAAAAATAAACTTTTTTGGGGGGAATTTTGTGCATTTTTATCACATAGCACATCATGACAGGTGTCAGTGCTCTGACACTTCACTGTCATCCTTTCACAATAAAAGCTGCAGGAACAAAAACTGCTGTGAAAAGACAAAGAAGAAAGCTCACAACTCACCTTAACAGGAAAAAAAATACAATGTGTTTGTTTCATTGATTACTGTGTTACATAGCTATTGCTAAACAAACTGATAAATAATGTATGTAACATTAATAATAATAATAAGGATAATAATAAGAATAATAAACCATCCATCAATTCATTACCTTTGTCCACTTCTTCCTTTTCAGGTCACAAGGGTCACTGGTGCCCATATCCATATCCATCACTGTGTAAGATGTGGGAGACACTCTGGACAGGTCTCCAGTCCATCAAAGGGACACAGAGACAAAGGAGACAACCATTCACTCTCTCACTACCACCTAGGGACACTTTTAATGAAATGTACTTATACAGCACCTTTCTAGCTTTTAAAGACACTCAAAACACTTTACAATACAATCTGTGCCCTCATTTACCCATTCATACAGCACTCTACTAGATCTATACAAAGATAATTGAACAAATCACTATAAAGAGACTAATCATAGCTTTATCACATTCATACACCAATGAGACACATATCAGAGGCAATGAGGGGTTCAGTGTCTTGCCCAGGGACACTTGGGCATGTGACAACTGGTGGAGTTGAACCCCAGCTCTTGCATTGGAGGACGACTGCTCTAACCAATGAGCCACAGCCGCCCCAGAGTTCAGCGTTACCAATCATCTTAATATGCTTGTTTTTAGTCTGAGGGAGGAAATTTATTTATTTATTTATTTATTTATTTATTTATTTATTTATTTATTTAATTTATTCATTCTATAATAAAATCGGAGTACCAGGAGAAAACCAATGCATGCACGGAGAAAACATGCAAACTTCACCAATAAAGGACCTGCCGGGGTTTGAATCAGTGACTTGAGAGACAACAGCTCTACCAACTATGCCACTATGCCACCCAATAATAATAATAATAATAATAATAATAATAATAATAATAATAATAATAATAAACACGCAGCACGGTGGTGCAACTGGTAGAGCTGCTGCCTCTCAGCGAGCAGGTCCCTGGTTCAAATCCCGGTCCGGTGGCCTTTCTGGGTGGAGTTTGCATGTTCTCTCTGTGCATGCGTGGGTTTCCTCCGGGTACTCTGGTTTCCTCCCACAGACCAAAAACATGCATGTTACACTGATTGGTAACTCTAAATTGTCTCTAGGTGTGAGTGAGAGAGTGATGGTTGTTTGGCTTGCGTGTCCCTGTGATGGACTGGAGACATGTCCAGGGTGTCCCCTCACCTCTTGCACAGTGATAGCTGGACATGGGCACCAGTGACCCCCATGACCTGTAAAAGGAAGAAGTGGGTGAAGATAATGGATGGATGGACATAGTTGTCACATTTTATGTATTTTGAACACACAGACTTATATCTATTACTTCACAGATGCAGAGTTTTCTCATCTTGTGTTCACTTTTCAGTGACTCCAGCATCGTCTCATAAAGTTGACGTCTACGTCCTGGGTCCACCACTGGAGCAGCTTCAGAACAAGAAACAGCTGACTGTTACATGTCTTCTTGTCGGCACTGATCTCAGTGATTTCTCCATCACCTGGAAAGTCAGTGGTAACAAAGACTTACCCCATAACGTGCGTACGCAGCAGCCTGTGGGCCACAGCAACGGGACAGAGACTTTGCAGAGCTTCTTGAATGTGTCAGCAGAGGACTGGCACTCATATAAGAGAGTTTCCTGCAAGGGAAAGCATCGCTGCTCCAACAAGGGTTATGAAGACTATGTCAGCAAAAGTAGAGGTACTGTATTATTAAAATATTTTTTTCTCTAGTTATTGTGATTATACCTCAAAACTGACTCCTGTTTTATTATTTGTGTGTTTTCAGACATGTATCCACCGGCCGTGAAGATCATCCGACCAACTGCCGCTGAGCTGTTTGTGTCTGACAGCCTCATGCTGACTTGCTTCATTTCTGGTTTTTTCCCAGGCAACATCTTCGTGCACTGGGAAGAGAATGGCCAAAAACTCCCATCCTCACGTTACGTGAACAGCCCTCCATGGAATGAACAAGGAAGAAAGTTTTATTCACTGAAAAGCAAACTAAACGTATCCAGAACTGAGGACAAAAAGTCAACTTACTCCTGCGTCGTCACACATGAATCATCTCAGACTCCAGTTAAAACCAGTATAAAGGATGTGTTTGGTGAGCTAACCATCACTTTTAGTGTTTTATTATTTTTGCTCATCATCTGTTCTGAATGAATGCAAACATCATTAATGACTCTTCCCCCAGCCTCAGTGACCCACAGCAAACCTGCAGCAGTCCTGCTCCAGGGCTCCAACGTGCTCGTGTGTCTGGTCTACGGCTTCAGCCCAGCAGCCATTAACATCACCTGGTTTCACGGAGCAAACAAACAACTGACGGATTACGACACAAGTGAGCCCAATTTAGGATTAGATGGAAAATTCAGCATCAGAAGCCACCTCAACTTGTCCCAAATCAACTCCTTACCTGGGATGGTTGTGACCTGCAGGGTGACTCATGAAAACATCACCCTGTCACTGAATCTATCCACACCAGGTGAGATGCGTTTTTGTTAATCATTAAAGAGGAACATGACACTGATTCTTCTTTTTTTTTTTAACTTTTATGAAACCATTTTTGCTTCTTTCCTCAAAGCATCAAAGTTATTTTAACAATATTTAGTTATTCTTCTTTCAGACACGATGGAGAACTGTTATTTCTTTGATGCAATCAGGGATTCTGATGTGAGTCAAGACTCACTGAAACAAACTTGGATCGTGGCTTTAACCTTCCTCCTCTTTTTCCTCTTCGCCATCATGTTTTCTGTCACTGTCACCATTATTAAGGTAAGATTCAATATTCAGTCATCTGGTTTTAATATATGTGCAGTTTATGATCAAATATTGATATATAAAGGCATTTTAATTGATCTTATTATTGTTTATAATTCAGGGGGTCCCAACCCACGTCCTTGAGGAACACCATCCTGCATGTTTTAGTTGTTTCTCTGCTTTGACACACCTGATTTTAATGAATGGGTGATTTACAGGCTTCTGCAGAACATGAGGAAGTGATTAAATCACAGAATCAAGTGTGTTGGAGCAGGAAACAACTAAAACATGCAGGAAGTTGTTTCTCTAGAACCAGGGTTGGGAACTAATGGTTTATATAACAGTCAAGTAATATTAACATGTTTCCTCTTCTTTTCCTTACAGACTAAATGATTACAATCACAGGGGAGATTCCATTTAACTCGATGCGGATGTAAATAAGTGATTTTATGGCATTTAATGTGATTTGTTTCTAAGTGTAAAGAATCTGTTTTCTTTGCTTTTGTGCTTTTGATCTTGAGTTGTGTGGAATTGATTTATCATACAGTCAGTTATGTGTGTGTGTGTGTGTTTCAGTTTTGCATTTTAAGTGATGTGCATAAAAATCAGTGTGAATAAATAAAATTTAAAGAGCTGAAGTAGTGTATTCATTTGTAGCTTCACTTTCATTCACTCCTCAGATAAATAGTGTTTACTATGGGGTGTAAATATATGTTTTGATTATCAGCAATGAGTGAAGCTCATAAAATATGCATGTATTATGCAAATAACCTCGTTGTTTGGTCACCACCTCTCTCTTGGAGAGGAAGATCAGTCTCTACCCCAAAATAATGTAAATTGAACGTGAATTATTTTCTCGTGTAGAATATCAAATCAATTAATACACACAAATCTGCAAAAATAATCACAAATTCAGTTGATTTTTATGTAATTTATTATAAAAAATAATAATCTGTGATATATATGGTGAAAAATATGTATGACAAAAGTTAACCGAATAGCAGCTGATGTTGAATCAAAGGTCTAATTGAATATTAAAATTAGTGAAACTTAAAAGGCTGACTCAGGGCTGGTTTTTGTTTGTGAAGTGGTTAAAATTGTATCTAAGGTGAGCTAAGTTTGTCTGATAAGGTTGTTGTGATGGAGGATCACCAGAAAGGCATTGAAAATTCTCTCCTACCAGGATATAGATCGGTCAGAGCATGGTTCCAACACCTGCTAATTAATACCATCAAGGCCTCAGATGTTCTGGTGACTGAGAGGCTGAAGTCTCCTCAAAGTTCACCTGTCATCGGTTGGAGGGACGAAGGTCCATGGTTGCTGGTTCTGGCAGTCAGCTGGGATTTACCACTCCTCTGCAGTGTGATTCTGATGGTGGTAGACAGCTCTTGGAGCCCTGGGTTCTGGTGATGTTTAAATGCTGGGTTCTGTATCTTTCCATCCCGTCTCTCGTCTTGAGAAGTCTGCAGGAGGGCACTTTTCGTTTGCTCAAAGTCATCTGTTGAAGGTGCTTCTTGTCGCTCTGAGGTCAAGTGCAGCATGTTTCTTCTCTCTTTGTTCTTCGTGAAGTCTAAGTTCCAGTGTGAAGTGAGGCTTTTGGAGTTTTTCTTAAAAGTGAAACCGTTAGAACAGAGATGATTGGTCTAAACTCTTGGCCTTGTTTTATAAATCCAAAGTCTTTTTTCTGCCTCAAAAAGTTTCCATTTAAAAGAGAAAATAAGACAAATGTATTATCTTAAATAAATTATTACTTAAAACACATTTCTCATGAATAAACATTCAAAATATGACATATTTAGAATTTAATTTAAAACATGCAATGTTGTAACAGAGGTGTTGCTGATAACTGTCCAGCTTTCTTCACAAAAAAAAAAAATGGTACTTATGGTGTTATCTTCATGGGAGCTAGAGTTTGGGAGTATTATTTTCGATAAGGCAAGAAATCAAACGTAGCAATTTGGATGTTTTAGAAACTCTGAGGTCAGTTGAACAAAAGCTCTCATTAAAACGATCTCTCAGCTGAGTTTATATTGGGTTAGTGAAGTTAACACAATAAGTTTTTTTTTTTTTTTTTTACATTAATGTCAACTTAGGAAGTTTGTGAGCTGAGCTGAATATTTGTAAAACGATGTCTGTTCATTCCCAAGGGAATAGATGAAACTTAACTTTTCAAATAAAACACAGGAATGGTGTTTGTTTGAGGTGTGGTGTCTCATATATAAACTGAACTGAAAGAAGTGGGTAAAGATAATGGACGTGTCAATTTCAGACCATTTGCACTTTATGTATTGTTCCACCAGATGGTAGCAAAGCTCTACATGTAACTCAACTCCACCTTGAAGTTCATTAAAATCTGAAATATTTACTAATGACCAAGAACGAAGATGGATTCTTATTTGAATGTAAATAAAATCCAGTCTTGGGCAGGATTTTATTGCAAAAGAGATTTTTTTTTTTTTTTTTTTTTAATCTCAGTGGGATTTTCCTGGTAAAATAAAAGTTAAATAAAAATGAGTAACTAAAAACCTTCAGATATGTTATCCCTTATAAGAACTAGACATGCTATCAAAAGAAAAAAAGGCTTTTTTTGTGTTTGTTTTATCTTTATCAATATGATGCACATCTTTTTTTATGCTATTTTCTTGTCTCCTGGTTAAAACTGACCCACTCAGAATAACCAAGCTGCTACTGTTGGTACAAAAACGCCTGGTTTCAGTTTGCAAATACACTCAGGTGATTAAGCAGAAATTATAGGATAATATAGGAGGGGATAGTCAAACAGGGAGATATTCCCAGGCTGGCAGCCTTCTGGGAATGGTGTCTTGCTGCCCTTTTCCTGGCCCCTTGGCATCAAACTGTTTGCTGTAACTCCCTCCCAGCAGCAGCGATGCAGCTTTGGGCCGGCTGCTGGTCTCAAACCCGTCAGATGTAAAAACTCCTTTTAATCCACAAACATCAATGTTCACTCTGAAAAAGATAACAAACATGAACTAAATTATATCTGTTTTTATTTATTTTTAATTATAAAATTTATTCATTTTAAAATACAATACACAACAATCCCATAAATGATAATACTGTAATACAAAATATAAAATGAAAGGCAGCAGAAAGAAGAAAATACAGTACTGTATCTTATTATATCTGCCCCTTTTTTCAAAAAATTACTGTAGTTCAAACAGTAATAATCTTCAAGTAACAGAACAAAATGAATAACTCTTTCTAATTTTTCTAACTCTAATACAATACACATTAAGCTACTTCAT